>SNQN01008779.1:0-17639 GCA_008642245.1 Bassia scoparia | reverse complement strand
CTAATTATTCATGTATTTTCTGCGTATTCTGCGTATTTAAACATTGCAAAATCATAGAAAATCATAGAAAAATCAGAAAATAATTAAAATATTGGCGGATTCAGAAAAATGTGACGAACATGATGAAAATCAAAGCATGAGAATCGCCAGTGTACTTGTTTGAAAACCTTGAAAACCTTTGAGAAAACGAAAGAAAATTTTTTGCCTTGTATTTGACCTTTGCTCAATAGTTCCGAGTACGACCTCACGTATTTCCAACTTTGTGATTCAAAGCATCTTTTCTGAGTCGAAACAAACGCGAGACGCGGTATGTTTCATCACGGATTACTCATTTGGGGAGACACATTTTCAGGTGTCTACAGAAGCCCCACTTTGACTGAGTCTGAAGAGACGATAGTCTCGTAAGACGAAAGTCAAAGTATTCGATTCGGGACGGAGAGCAACTCAAGACGTTCTGCGACCCTGAGTTACCTTTCGCCGGTACCTGCAAAACAAATGTTAGTTTTACCTGTTCCGGCGCCCCATGCGGTGTTGTGCCCTCGGAAGCGCCTGGATCCTCGGGTGGTTTTCTCCCTACGGCTGACCTTGGCTTTTCGGGAGTTGTGATGTGTGTATGCGGAATTTCTGGTGCGGGAGAAAATTCCAAAACCCGAGAATGCGCGGAACTCTTGGCGGGAAGATTCAAAACCCGAGATGCTGACGGAATTCTGTAGCGGAAGATTCCAAACCCGAAGATGTGCTGACGAACTTCAGCGGGAGAAGTTCCAAAACCCGAGATGTGCTGGAACTCTCTGTAGCGGGAGAAGATTCCAAAACCCGAAGATGTGCTACGGAACTTCTGTAGCGGGAGAAGATTCCAAGACCCGAAGATGTGTTTTGCTTGAGATTTCTGTAGCGGGAGAAACATAAGCCCGAAGATGTTGTGCTGGATTTCTGTAGCGGGAGAAATCGTAGACCCGAAAGATGCTTGTGCTGGATTTTGTAGCGGGAGAAATCGTAGACCCGAAGTGTGCATATATGGAATTCTGGTGCGGGGAGAAATTCCAAAACCCGAAGTGTGTAAAGGAGCTGTTGTGTGAAGAAGCCCCCACTTTGACTGAGTCTGAAGAGACGAAATCTCGTAAGACGACAGTCAAGTATTTGATTTGGACGAGTAATGCAAGTTCCGTCGGAGCGGCCTCGTTCCTTCGGAAAGTCCCCTACGGCTGACCTTGGCTTCGGGGAAGTTGCGTGTAGCAACAATCGCGTTAGCGATGAAGCCGTATAGGCGCTGTGAGTGTGATATTGAATTCCTTGGAGCGCTCGTTCCAGAGACATCTCCCTACGGCTGACCTTTGCTTTTCGAAGGAATGTTGTGCGTAGACAACCATCGCGATATGCGATGAATGCCGTATGGCGTGGCAGGAGCATGCATGTAAGATGGGCCCTAGGCCTCGTGTTTGAGTGGTGCAATGTTGCAATGTCTAATGTGGGCATGTGCAATGCTGTTTGTTGCAGGATGCATATGCATGATGAATGTATTAAACTATGCCAATGATGGTTATGAATGGTTTGCAATTTGTATATGCGTAATGCAAGTCTATTCTTAGATCTAATGCATGAACTGAACCAAGGATAATTGACTACATGGGTAAGTGCTTTTGGATTGTGGGTGGAGCGTCTCAAGCCCCCATTTTTTCGAAAGCCCAAAAAAAGGCCGAATGCTTTTTCGGTTGAAAAAAAAATGCAAGTGAGCCCCAACCCATGGGGTTTGGTTTTGTTTGGAATTGGCTTAATTGTGTGGTGTCGATGGTGGTTTGTGGGTTGAGCCCAGATTTGATGAGCTTGCTTGGTGACATCGAGGTAGGGCATGGAGTAAGGTACGGCCTAGTGAATGTTGTGGGTCATGGTATTTGGCTTAGCTTTGTGGTGGTAATGGTAAGGAATGAGGGATTGTGATTTTGACTGCCCAAATCGTATTGGCTGATGCTGCATGAGGAAGAACATGGAGAAAATGCTGCAACGATAAGAGCTCCCCACAATTTGCTCCATGCTTTCCCTTGCTCGAATTTGGGCAATGTACTCCACCATAAGGACTGCAGCATCCCTGAATATATCAACCTATAAAAGGGTAAACGGAAAAGAAAAACAAAAGCTTTTTTATTTACCGCTAAGCAATGAAATAGAAAGCATAGTATATAATCTAAAGGAAGACGTCCATACACAGATAGTAATCAAAATAGTGTTACGAAAGCAACAATCAATATAAACTTGATAAAGAATAAAAGAATGGCAGGAACATTGGCAATTCTAAAATACCTTGGTAATTGTTGACCCGAGATGGCAGTGAGCTCCAACCAAATTCAACTCATCAGGATGTGCTTTCACAGCATCTAAAAACCACTGTAATTTCTCATTTCTAATGCCGAATTTGGAATTCTTGTTCCCAGTAGCAACATATGGATGGCAACATATGGATGGACCTAGAAATGAAGAGCGGGGGTAAGCCATACTGAAACACATGAAAAGGAATGAAACACTTTGATAAACTACATATGTATCATTTGCAGGAGTCAACTACACAACTGATACTATCGATGATTAAACATATGGAGATGTGAAATTTCTGAACTTGATGAATAAAAATCAGGTTTGAGTACAAATCAAACCACTTGTGGATAAAGCATTATATTAGAAAGCTAAAGCAATGTTGAAAACAAATCACTACTAGAAACGAAAACGTTCATGGAAACAAATTTGTTAAGGACTAGAAGGTGCACTATAAATGTCCCCAGAGCTCTGTGCCACAGCTTAAAATCAGTTTTCTATTTCTTCTAGAAGGGGGGAAATCAACATAGGCTTCTAGGTTTCCATCAAAAAACAAAAAACAAAAAATGAAGTATGATGCTTGAAACGGACAAATGGAATCTTCTTGCAGCAAAGGTCCATGAAAGGATCCTAGATAGGGCCAAAGATAAACAGACCACCAGGGTTCTACCCACCAAAAAGAGACTAAACACTACAGAAACGTGCCTAAAAGGCTCTATAGTTAGTCAAAATTTAATGCTCTGAAATGTTTTGTACACAACCATAACAACCTAAGTTTTGTGATTACCTGAAGCAGCTAACATAAATCAGTAAACAGAAGCAATTAAAATGATGTTAAAAGATTTCATACCTGAGGATCAACATTAGGGTTAATGCGAAGTAAGACATTCACCCTTTACCCTGCAATTCTAGCAGCTGATACAATGTTTTCCATGTCGAACTCACTATCGATGTTCACAAATACACCGCTCTCGGCAGCTAGTACCAAATCTTCCAATGTCTTTCCGTTTCCATTGAAAATACACCTGCTAGCAATTCAGTAAGCTGGTGAATTGAGAGTATGCAGAACATTAGTTAGATAGTAAAGTAATACCCTCCGGCGACTACTTCTAAGGGTCAAACTGAAAGTTAGAAATTAAAAAGGCATCGAGACATAAAGAAAGAGAAGGATTGACACAACAATAATCTAGAGAAAAAGACTACAAAGCATGAAGCTCTAATTTATCATCCAAATCAATGCCTTAGTCTTAAATAGCACGCCTAGTCGACCTAGACATTAGGGTGCAAGGCGATTGTGTCAAACTTTATTTAGCTAAATGAGGAGCGCTCACGGAGGCACGAGGAAACCATGCAAAAGGCTTAAACCCTAAACCCTAAAACCACTCTGTCACTGCATTCTTACACCACATCCTTGATAGTTGATACAAACATCAATGCCAAAACAGTCATGACAACTTGACAAGTATCTTTGTGCGCTACAATCCATGACAAGCTAATAACATCCTCTTTAAATCTCTTCAAACCTAACCTAACATTCTATTAGAGAATAAGCACTCAAAACAATTTCATTTCCAGTTCCAAATCAGTATCATGATCATTTCCAAGCATTAAACAAAAAAATCATCATCAATTTCACTATAAAAGCCACAACATTTTCACACTTTATACACCCAACAAAACTAATCCAATTCACATTTATCAAATTACAGAAAACACATAGCATAAGTCAATAAAGTGTTCCATTTCAAAGCAACAATAAATAAAATCAAACACAATCAAACACAGTCATATTACTTTGTAAGCAGTTACAGAAATCCATCCATGCCAAGGCTTCAAAGTGGTCTCATAAGAGCTCCCTACAATTTGCTCCATGCTTTCCCTTGCTTCCCCTACTAACTTTTGAAGCAATGCTGCCGTGAAGTCCAAGGCCTTTTATTATTCACACCAAAACAAGATATATATCCCCATAAATATCATGGGCATTCACACAATCGCATACAAGTACACAAATAAATCAATTTATCCCCCTTAAATATATACAAGCATTCTTAATTCCCCATCAATTTCTCATATACACTACTATTTAATTAATTATACCACAAATCTTATATTATTCAGGATACTAAAATAATATTTACAAAAGCATCAATTAAAAGATTGATTAAAAGCATCGACTAATTCTGGATGTGGTACTCCTGTCTCTTATACACATCTAGATGTGTATAAGAGACAGTCCGAGGAGATCTGAGTGGTGGTGGGACAAGAGATGAGATGAGAGGAGACGAGAGTGAGAGATGAGAGGTGACGAGAGTGGGAGGAGATTTGAGAGGATAGAGGAGAGAGAGTGATAGAGAGGGGTTAGGTTAGGGGTTTGAGTGGGATAGAGGAGAGAGATAATGATAGAGAGGGGTTAGGTGGTTTGTGAGGGTTTCGACTTTGAGTTATTATATTCGAAAATAAAACAAAAACATTACCGACCGAAACATCGGTCGGTAATATTTTTTTTAATAAAAAATAATAATTTCTGGCTGATGGAGGGAAAGGTTTGGGTGGAAAAAAATTAGTAACTTACTGACCAAATTATCGATCGGTAATACCGACCGATAATTCGGTCGATATATTACATCGACCGATTTTTTTTCGGTCGATATTTTCGGACGGCCTTAGGCGAAATTCTAGTAGTGCCTGGTGCTGTCTCTTATACACATCTAGATGTGTATAAGAGACAGTACGCATACTCAACACAATCACCACCATTTCAGATTTGGGGAAAAAGTTAGGGTTTTGTAAAAAGACTCGAATTTAAACCAAATTTAGTAATTAATTATATCAAATTGTACTACAAAAACCAGAADTAACAGATCTACAACAAGTCGCAAACAATACAATAAAAACAACATCAAACTTAGCAAAAATCAAAGAATTCACACAAAACAACAATAAATAAGTATTAAAACGAACCAAAAACTCCCAAAATTTCGAGCCAAAGCATCCAACCAAAATCGCACAAGCTTCGATGGAATGCAAAAGGGAGCGGCGGAAGTGCTTCGATGGAAGTGCTCCAAAAGACTCGACAAAGGAGTGGCGGTGGTGGTGGGAGATGAGAGGAGATTTGAGTGGTGGTGGGAGATGAGATGAGATGAGAGGAGACGAGAGTGAGAGATGAGAGGTGACGAGAGTGGGAGGAGATTTGAGAGGATAGAGGAGAGAGAGTGATAGAGAGGGGTTAGGTTAGGGGTTTGAGTGGGATAGAGGAGAGAGATAATGATAGAGAGGGGTTAGGTGGTTTGTAAGGGTTTCGACTTTGAGTTATTATATTCGAAAATAAAACAAAAACATTACCGACCGAAACATCGGTCGGTAATATTTTTTTTAATAAAAAATAATAATTTCTGGCTGATGGAGGGAAAGGTTTGGGTGGAAAAAAATTAGTAACTTACTGACCAAATTATCGATCGGTAATACCGACCGATAATTCGGTCGATATATTACATCGACCGATTTTTTTTCGGTCGATATTTTCGGACGGCCTTAGGCGAAATTCTAGTAGTGCCTGGTGCTCCTAAAGTTCCCTCTCTCGTCCCTAGGAGCCTTTGCTTTGGCTCTAGACCACCTATCCATAGACGGTCCTACTTGTTCATCTTCCTAAGTGATCATGGCCAGGCACCTGTCCACCTCTTCCTTCAGCCCACTGGATACAACCCACTGTATCTCCTCCTCCTGTAATCTAAGGGCAGCACCAGCTTCACCAGCCACACCTGACCCTCTAGTAAAAGAAGGAGTGATGCTGCTTGGTCCAGCGGGGGATGGGTCAGAGGTACTGGGTCTTGAGGTCACACTCCTAGTGGACTGGCTTCTAACCCTCCTAATCAGGGGTTGGGAATCCTCACTAGGTTCCTCGTCAGTTAAATTTATGGAGTTTTCGAACCTATTTTGGGAGTCACTATATTCTTCAGACATTCTACATAAATTGACCACAAACCAAAGGGAAAGGAAAAAGGAAAAAACGAAGAAAAAATCATAAACCACACCAGCAAAAATCGAGAAAGCACTACAATTGGTGGACATGTAAGTTAAATTCAAGGAAGAAAGAGGGGGTTACCTGATAAATTGAAAAGTGTTAACGTTTGTACTTGATCAAAGGCAGGCCACGAAACCCTCAGAAACTTCCTTGTCACAAACAGAAATGCAGCTACCAGGTCAGAATTTGAAGGTTGGACTTCCAATTCCTTGCCTTTTGCTACAGTAATTGAATGCTCGGTGTGGTGAAACTGTTGGTTTTCTTCTTACTTTTTCTCTCTCTCAAGTTTTGAAAATTTTGAAGTAATTTGTAAAAGTGAATGTTGAAGTGACCCGCCATAAATAGAGGAAGATGTAACCGTCTTCAATTCGCCCACAATGGCAATAACTGCTTGGATAGTGGAGGAGTAATCATCACGTGGCAGTAAAGTGCTGAAACTAACTACCCAAGTAAAAACCGCCCACTAATCGAGATTTACCTGGTAAAGTTGGGTAAATTTATGGTCTTGGAAAGGTTCTCTACGTAACCAAGGGCGGACCCTGGTAATCCAGTAACCTGGTAAAATCTTCAGATATAACCAGGTCTGGAGGGGGGCTAGTTGATGGTACATATTAGTACCAGGCCTAATATATACCAAGGCCCATATACACATACCCAGTGGGCCGACAACACACATGAATCAAGGCCCAAAGGGAGTCAAAACACTTTCCACCCAGTCAAAAGGTGAGGCATGTGTAGGACACCTAACCTGGTCATTTGTGTGACACTTGTCGTTGAGGAGACACATGCACCCATGCATACGGTAGTATAAAAGACAGTCTTAGGCCACCCATGCCTGGTAAGTTCACATAAATACTCTTTACCTACTTTCTCTCTCTAAACTGCTTAACTACCTGGTCATTTTTGTAGCGTACGTGGCCTCTTTTGCAAGTGTCTTAATTTTGATCTTGATCTTGGCCTTGACGACTTGCATTACCCTCCTTACCTTTGATTTGCTTCCATCTTGATGTACCACAAATATGACACTTATCCTTCTCTGAATATTKACCCYAATACAAAATRCAATTATTTGGACAAGCATCAATTTTCTCATACCCTAGACCCAAGTCCTTAATCATTTTCTTACTTTGATAATAAGAAGAAGGAAACTCTTTTACTTGGGGAAATGCATCAAGTAAAAGCGTAAGCAACATATTAAAATATTATGCAGACCAATGGTTCATACACTTCAAGTGAAACAAGTGTAAACTGAACGATAATTTCGAGAAAGTTGTACACCCCTCATAAAGCTCTTCATTGGAAGCTTGAAGGAGCTTTTGATATTTGACCTCTTCTTCTACTGTGGAATCGTCTGCCTCCGCCTGAGGTTCACTACCATCATTGTTTGGTAACTCGTTAGGTTCCTCGTTATATTCGTAGTTTTGTTGTGGTTAAAATTTGGTTCATAAGGAGGTATATCAAAACCTAAAGCTGACGTGAGTAGACCTTCCATATCATCTCTGCCTATAGAAGTTGTTAGTTTGTTATGGAATGCTTCACTAGTATTCTCTCTATCACTTCCCAAAACACGCTCACGCAAGTCCTTATTTCCATGGAAAATCCAATTTTTATATGATTTAAAAAATCCTTTGAATAGAATTTGTTTTTCTACTTCAGTCACCGAAAACCATTTTTCCACCTTACAAGACTTACAAGGACATAGAATTTTTCCTTCTACCACGTCATTCTTAGCAAATTCAATGAATTGTATACAACCAGCTGCATAATCAGGGTGGCCTACCGGTAGATCAATCCAATTTGTATCCATTTTTATATAAGAATAAACAATTTTACGTGAGATATTAATAATAATTAAATTAAGGGAAAAGCTATATATAGCCCTAAGGGCTACATATATGCATTAAATATATTACCTAAAATGGAAATAATTTAAGAAAGTAAGATGAAATTGTAACATTAATTGATGTAATAAATGATGATTTAATTGATTTTTTTCCATTTTTGAATTTTTATATGTAGCCCTAAGGGCTACGTATAGCATAACCCTTAAATTAATTAATGACATTTACTTTAAGTAATGTCATATTTTCAAATAGACCCCGCATCAATATTAAGCATATATTGCATAGAATTTCACATTATCAAAACCAACCAAAGGAAGCAATGCACTATAATGACAACCATGAAAAAATAACAATAAAAGTAGGCAACAAAGTAACAATGAAAGTTGGAACAAGCAATGGGGCGACAACTAAACAGTAGCACTTTGTACCTATTTGAGGATCATAGTTTAAGATTGTTAGGCTAAAGAGTACATACTTCTAAAATCAACATTGGAGAGAGTTTCCATTCTTAATAACTTAGAATCATGGCTCTAAAAAAATAGAATAACAAATTTGAAAGAAAAAAAGCTCACCTTAGTTTGACACGTGCACCAACAGAAGTGGATTGAATAGGACTGACGTAACTTTTACCTGTCAAAAAGGATATTAGAACATAAGACATGTTAGAGTTCTAAAGATAAATTTTCATATATTGTTGCATAAACATAGATGCTTGTGTATTTCTATTCACTTAGATGCTCGTATATTACTAGTCACTAATCGAAATAATATTTCTAGCATTTAGATACCAAACGAATATGTATAATATTTGGGAATTTGTAGCTATGAATAATAGGTAAAGACATTTTTTGCAATTTGTACTTATCTATCTTGTAATTAAAAACATGTACAAATCGATACTGAAAAACATCATGTAGAAATGACCACCAAGCCCATTCATAGTCTCAAAATTAAACGATACACTATTGTAATAAACAAAGAGGTTGGTAACTTCAAGATTGATATTATAATTGCAGCACAATATAATGGCCTACATAGAGTCTAGTTATAAGCTAACTATCCATTCCGTATTAAATAGCATAACAAATGGTGCATCCTCAATCAATGGACAATGTGATTTCCACAAGGAATCTAGATGATTTAACTGGGGAATTGTAGATAAAAAAATCTATATAGCCAAATCAGAACAATTTCAACCTAAGATATAAAGGTACATCATAAACACTTAGAGCTTCAGACCACCATTGAAGCAAATTTAGCATGGTCAGATTGGACACTCGTTCAAAATAGGATGTATTAAAAATTTTGATTGGTTGTAAATACGATGGAATTTGCCTTTGTCAGAACAAGCCTTTTCTTCGTACGACGACGATTGATATTGGACTGAAGTGATTGTAGAAAGAAAGGCGTCGGCTTAACATCAACTTCAAGGCCTTCAATATTAATCTCCCTTTCATTATTACATTTACAGAGGAGCAAAGGAGTATAACGCATTGAGTTTAGATTTTAGGAAGTGTTTAATTTCTGATTTCATGTTTTTAATGCCGACAATGCAGGTTTATAACCTGAATTATAATTCTGAAATACTAACAAAAGGGTATGTATGGTGTAATTTTTATTTAGATTTTTAGACCCTCTTATGACCCAACCAGATTTTATGTCATTTATGTATGGTGTAATTTTTATTTAGATTTTAAGAGCTTTATTTCATTGTTTAATCAGTTCGGATCCTAGCAGGTGCAGCAACTTCAACTATTTTTCTAGGACAATTGGTAAAGATTTAGGAGGCATATAAGTACTCAAATTGAAGCTCATCAAGTCTACTTTCTGTGAAAAATATTCAAAAATTTYTGAAAAATCATTTGCTGTTATTTTTTAGCACTCGATTACTGGATGGTTAGAATTGGCAGATTTCCTCTGACCAGCCATAAACGAGTGATCCAAAATACCAGAAACCGATTTTTCAAAAATTTTCCAATATTTTTCAGAGAAATTAGAGTTTAKGAGCTTCAATTTGAGTACTCACACACCTCCTAACTCTTTACCAATTGTCCTAGAAAAATCGTTGAAGTTACTGCACGTGCTAACCTTATGAGTTGAAGCATTCAAGTATCAGCCTTATGAAGTATCAACCTCATGAAGCATTCAAGTATCTTCCTTATGAAGCATTCAAGTATCGTTGAAGTTACTGCACGTGCTAACCTTATGACTCCATTTGAATCTATTTTGTGTGATATATTGTAATTCTAGTAACCTCAACCCTTCTGTAGGATTCCTGAAGTGCAGAACACAACTGATCTGAGTAACATTGTTCATCATAGTCTGCATCATCTGATTCTGCTCACTCAATTGCTTTACCAAAGAATATGTAGCCTAAACTGATTCTATAATGGTCCCTACACAACCTGCATCACCCTTTATTGTCTCCTTCGTCTTTAACACACCACTGCATATGTCATACCCTTTTGACCAATAATTTGGTTTGTAAGGTGAGACATTGTGCCATAGTCTCCCACCACACTAACCTTCCAATGCTTAAATATTAGGGTTAACCATCCTCCATATGACAGAGCATGTTTGGCTTTCTCAACACAATAGATCATATGACCCAACATCATAGCAGGGAGGTTGATTGGAATGTGTTCCACGAGATAGTAGATAATAACACTATCCATCAACTGTACACTCAGTCGGCCTTATGCTATGGGAAACACAATCTTTGAGGCTATTGTATGAAATATCCTCATGACTGGCTCCATTAAATGGCCAAAGATGTACCCCTTCTTAGGGTCAGGAAGACTAGTAAACAACCTAGCCTGGATCTGTTTTGCTGTGACTTCTTTAATAGAGGGCCAATTTTCCCTTGAATACACAACAAGTCCGTTGTTTAGGACGTTGAGAATTTCAGCCAAAGTTTTCACATACAAATTAATGGGAATATCCTTAACAAATGCAAAACAAGACCCATCATCCTTTGTATGTAGGTGTTCATAAAACTCTTCAACCAAAGGCATAAAGACATCCAATTCTTTAGCAAATAAAATAGATCATTTCTTTAAGTCATATAAAGGCTTGGGAGCAACAGACTTACTTTTCTTGGGTTTAGAACCCTCAACATCACTGGTTTCTGGTTGCTTCCGCTTTTTGTCCGTTGGGGACTGGTCTGGTTGTGTTTCTTATGTAATCTCCTTGCCTTTGGATGTCTCAGCACCCTTTCTAGCCACTATCTTCACCCTTGTGCCCTTGTTAGCAACAACCTTGGAACCCGCCTTCTCAGCAACTTCCCCCTCAACATCATCAATTCATCACCCTCCTTCTTCTTAGTTTTCTCAACTGATTTGGGTGTGATTTTAGGTGTAGGAGTTATGGTTTTGTGGGTTTGACTGGTTGTTTTGTGGTGGTTGGCTTGGTAACTTCCTTCCGAACTTCCTTAACCGCTTTTGATGACGGTTTCTTCCCGGCAACTTTCTTTGCCTTTATCTCTTTTCTTATGGCCCCAATTACATTATCTTCCTCAATTTATTCTTCCTCAACTTCCTTAACACCCGAATCTGATTCATCAACCGGTTCTAACTCCTTCTCCTGCTCAACTTCTTCTACCCTATCAGACTCCTCTTCCTTCTCCGACTCCTCTTGCTTGGATGCCTCATCCGATTCTGGTGAGGGTTCCTTTGATTTTGGTGTGATGGGATTTTAGGGAGTGGTGGTCTTTGTAGTTTTGGGAGTGGTGGTTTTTGTAGCTTTGGCGGTGGATTTTGGAGTGGTTGTTTTTGTGATGGACTTTGTGGTGGATTTTGGTGTTGTGGAATTTGTGGTGGTAGTTTTTGTGGTTGTTGATTTCTTAGAATTCCTCCGGATCAAGGGCACTTCCTCCTCTTCTTCAACCTCTTCTGCCACAACTAGTTCCTCCATTGATTCAGTCACAATCTTTAGCCTTCTTCATTTCCATTTCAGGAGATTCACTAACCTCCTTCTCAACCAACCTGTTACTTCTTCTTTTCTACATGATGAGACTGAAAAAGACTCTGTTTTGAGCATTGTAGAAATAAGAAAAGAGTACTCGAACAATTCGAGTTTCAAGTATTTGCAAAGGAAAGAAGAAGAATAAGAAGTTAGGGTTTGATTGAGAAAAATATTATATAAGAAAAGAAAGGAGAGAAGATTTGAAAATATTGTGATCAAAAGATTAGAATGAAATAAGGAATGTTTGATCACATGCAAGAATATATATATATATAAGATGGCAAGAAAATCAAACGGATATAGGATTTGACACGAAAATATCAGTTCTTCCAAAAATTACAGTTGCCTTAATTACAACTGTCACTTCATTTATTTCAATAATATGAATTTTTGAAAATAAATAAAATAATTGAGAATAACCGCCTCAAGAATCTGGTTTCCAAGTGGTCTACAACTGGTCTGTGCCAACTTACTTTTTCAAGACTTATGCTAAAGTACCTGAGTACTAAATTGATCAGTTCAGCATCGCATGAGAACTTTATGAGCCCTATAAAGTAGAAGGAAAAAAACAAATACACAAAAGAAAAAGAAAAGAATATATACAAATTGACATCATTTGACTAGCCAAAGGGACAAGGCAAGACCTAAGAACTCATTGTCTAATTTTAATCATACCCAACAAGGTACGAAACTTGACGAACACTTCTCTGCTCAAAGGTTTTGTAAAATTGTCAGCTAGTTGATCTTCTAACCTGCGAAATTCCAATTCAACATTACCTTTTTCAACATTGTCCCTTAGAAAATGATGCCTTATCCCAATACGTTTGGTTTTAGAATGCTGGACATGATTTTTCCCAATGCCTTATCCCAATACGTTTGGTCTTGACCCTTGACCATTAGAATAGGCATATACTTTGACCTTAGGTCTTGACCCTTGACCACTAGGGTAGGCATAGACTTTGACCATCGATGTTGACCTTAGACGTTGACCTTAGACTCACAWTAGGATTGACCTTACCCTTGGCCAACATAGGCTCGACCTTTAGGCAAAACCTTGACCACTTAGGACATGTACATATCATACATTCCTATGTCATTTGGTGCCCTTTCAAAAAAAAAAAAAAACAAACAATAAAAAAAGCAAAAAAAATTTCAAAAAAAAAAAAATTAAAAAAAATAAAAAAAAAAATTCAAAAAAGCGAAAGGGCACCTGCATTCATTCTAGGAAGATGACCATGGAATTAGGACATGCATTTGCCACCTGCATCCATATGTTCAATAACGACCAAGGAGTTCACTAAGTTTATTTCTTTTGAAACAGGGTGAAGTCGTCCCATACCCTTGCTCGACCCGAAGATTTGAGCCCTAATCCCAACCTAACCCCTTCCTCCAACCTTTCACTACCCATTAGCCTTAACACCACAAAATGGCCTCCGAACAAGAAAAGATCCAAAAGCTTGTCGAGCAAGTTCAAGACTTGAAGCTAAGATCAAGGAGTTGACCTCGAGCACTTCCTTGGACAAGCTGTTTGAAAAGGCGATCCAGAAAGCCCTCGACCCCACCTTTTACCAAGACCAACCTCCTCTTGACCCCTAACATTTCAACCAAACTGCCAAAGGATTCTCAGCCGAAGACATACCCAACTTCAAACCGACTGATGACCCTCGATTCCATATAAAGGATTTAAGACCACCATGGCACTTAAAGGGATTGACTCTGCCTTGTTTCCAATGGTCTTTCCCCTTTCTAGGAACCGATATGTCAGAATGGTTCTTTTCACTTCCTGAGAAAGGAAATAGCTACTTGGGAAGACATCATCCACACATTCATGGCAAGATACAAGGTAACTTTCAGACCCAAACATCCTTCCGAGAGCTTGAAATCCTTAACCCGGAAAGACGAGGGGACTACCTATCTGACTAGATGGAGAGGAGTTGCTGCCACCCTAGTCTCCGCTCCAACTGAAGAAGAATGGTTTAGACATTCATTTCTGGCCTCCAGCCGGAATACAAAGATCATCTCAAGTATCGAGCATACCACATTCCAAAGTCTACGAAATTGGAGTGGACATAGAGGATGTCTTCTTCGATTTGCATGAGCAGTTAGGTCTAGCTTTAGGGTCGAATCGGAGAGCCTTCCCTAGACTGTGTATCATTCTTTTTTCTCCATTTTGGTCTATGTCATTAGTTTTTAGGTAATTTCTGCAATTAGCCTCTGTGTAATAAATCCTTTTGTAATTAATAAAACTTTAATTTTTTCATTATCTCTCTAGCCTCCATATAGTTTGTGCTTCTAACTTAACGGAATCAAAATAATAATCGACCTCACAATTCAATGGACATTGCCAAGAGAGGCCTTCTTTCAAGCTCCACAAACTAACCTCTTCCCTCCATTCCCTTCATCACATCAAATCAAAATCCCTTGCAACCCTTTGAGCCATAAAACATTGTAAGCTTCGCCCCGCCTTAGGGGGCTGACCTTAGCTTCAGTGTCATGGAATTGAGCCATGGAATCCGCATGTGAATGCTTGGGTGTGTTGTCGAGTCAAGGGATCGCCACCGTGCCTATATAGGTTATTCACGGACGCCGAAACATTGGTGCCAAACTAGTGCCCCACAAATAGGTCCAGTAACCAAAGTGTGGTTCGGACATGGTACGGATTTAATTAGAACCCAATCTGCCCGCATGTAGCGCCTCTACTCGTTCATTGTAATTCTATAAATCATACAAAATTGAATCAAAGAGCCTATTGAATTGATCTTGAAAGCCACTAACCTAATATTACTAGGTGGTTGCTATTATGTACAAAACAATGACTTCTACATGAGTAAGGCGATCACTTGATTGTTAGTCAATATTAATAAGGTGCCTATAAAACCAGTCGTCCATGATATCTGACTTTAATGTGACAAGCAATTGAATTCCGGTCTTGATTAAGCAATATGTACAAGTGTATAGAATAGTACAACGACAAACATGAAAAAACAAAGGTTAGTAAGCATGATATATACATGTGTGTCCTTCTCACCTTGTCACTGCGAATAGCAAATTTTAGAGTAAAACTAAAAGGAACGCTTTTATTGAATTGCTAATCGAGACAAGTAAACGCTTTAGATTGACAATAACAATATGCATCATAATAAATTGTGACAAGATGATGATAAACGAATTTGAAAACGTGAAAAACAATCCTACATATTTACATGAAATGATCAAGAGTCGGTTTCTACATTGTGTTAATTAAATTGAAACTCGCATAATAATTAGTCAAATTAAAAGGGTCAAAAGAATTAAAAAGAGCCAAAAAGAGATGTCTAGGTGAGTATAATCTCAGAGTTATACCTTGATTTCGCTCGTTGGATCGAAACAGAATTGATCTAGAACTCAAGAATGTATGTGTGTTTAAGTGTATGAGAGCGTGAGAGTGTGAATACGCAAGTTTGACGTGTAAGTGTTGAATTAGACGTGTGTCCGTCTCGAATGAGCAAAGCACGTATTTATAGGCACGAGGAAGGAAATGGAGCGTATTACGCAGAGGACCTGCGTATATACGCAGAGACCTGTGTATATACGTAGGCTCTGCGTATATACGCTGCCTAGAGCATATATACACAGCCCTGCATATACGCTCGATTATTCTGCCGCTATTATGTGATTCCTCCGATCTTATTTTGTGATTTGCCTTGATTCGACGCACCTAAACATCTTGCTCCCCAAGCAAGGAGTTCTAGAGTGTTCTAGAAGGTTCCACGTATTTCCGGGGTATTTTTGTGTATTTTGTATTTTTTTTGTATTTTCTGCGTATAAAAACTTATAAAAAATCATAGAAAAATAAATTGAAAAATCAGAAAAATAATCTAAAAATACTGGTGAGCTCGAAAAATGTGAAGAGTGTATGAAAAGTAGAAATCAAGAGGAATCACCAGTATAATTATTTTAAAAAAACCTAAAAATAGAAAATAATGAAAATAAATAAAAGAAAATATTTTTGCCCCCTTTATTTGTCTTTTGCTCAATAGTTCCGAGTATGACCTCACGTATTCCAACTTTTTGTGAGTTCAAAGCATCTTTTCTAAGTCGAAACAATCGCGAGACGCGTGATGTTTCATCACTGATTACTCTTTTGGGAGACATTTTTAGGTGTCTACAGAAGCCCCCACTTTGACTGAGTTCGGAGAGACCGAAGTCTCGAAGACGAAAGTCAAGTATTCGATTCAGGACGGAGAGCAACTCAAGACGTTCTGCGACCCTGAGTCACCCTTTTTCACCGGTACCTGCCAAACAAAGGTTAGTTTACCTGTAGCCGTGTCCCGTTGGTTTGGGTCCTCGAGCGATCATTCTTCGTTCGGCTGACTGGGAGAAATGCAGACGCATCCCATGCTCCGAGAAATGAGCATTGACTTGAAAATGATAGCCCTAACTCAGGATTAAGATACCTTGGTGACGACATAAGGTCTGTTTTATGTCTGGAGAAATTTGCATGCCATGTTGACCTGTAACTTTGACCTTGAGATTGAGAAGGGCAAGAGCCATTGAATTTGAAAAGAGGCTTGAATTCAAAAGCCTTGTCTAGGTCTGTTTCAAGACATGATTTGAGAGAGCCTTTGAATTTGAAAGGGTCTTGTTAGTCTGTTCTAGACATGATTGTGAGAGTCTTTGAATTTGAAAGGGTCTAGTCTAGGTCTGGTTGTAGACATGATTGAGTGAGCTTTGAGTTGAAAGTCTTGTCTAGGTCTGTTCTAGACATGATTTGAGTGAGCCTTAGTTTGAAAGGACTGTCTAGGTCTGATTGTAACATGATTTGAGTGAGCCTTTGAGTTGAAAGGGTCTTGTCTAGGTCTGGTTCTAGACATGATTTGGAGAGAGTCTTTGAATTTAAAAAGGCCTTGTCTAGGTCGTTCTAGACATGATTTGAGGGATCTTTGAATTTGAAAGGCCTATAGAAAAGTGCTGCTTGAAAAGTGACTTAGAGAAAGGTGCATGGATATTGTGGTGGATGCGACTCGATTTTGAAATTACACTGAGATTTTGGCTTTGAGTGAAATTGACTTGACTCGATTTGACATCGGCGAGACAGTGACTTTAAATGGAAAGTGACAGGTCCAAAAGCGAATTTTTCATGATTTCCACCCACTTATAGCAATAGACTTGAACACTTAATAGGGCCTTTAGAGCAGCTACAATGATGATATTATTGTTCGTCTTAAAGAACCCAATAAATCATCCATTACATTGATTCTTGGGAAGAATTAAAAAAATCTTGAAGAGATTCTCGTCAATTCGTCTTTGCAAGACGGAACGAGAGACGCATCCTCTCGTGGACCCGCGCCAGCTGGCGCATCTAAATTTACAAATATCCAATTTTCGCCCATCCAAAAACTTTACCTATAGTCATTCTTCGATAAAACTTTTGTTCAAATAAACTAACGGGCGTTCGCTTCACCATCTTGAGATTAAATCGCGTTTTGCAACCAATCAGGCAAAAGAATAAAATAATATAATGG
>SNQN01008778.1:0-27809 GCA_008642245.1 Bassia scoparia | reverse complement strand
AGCTTGAAGGGCCTATTGAACGCTAGAAGTGCTACTTGAAAGTACTTATAGAAAGGTGAATTTGGACGAGACTATGGCTTGACTCGGATGTGACTTGTGACTAGAGCTTGAATTTGAACTTGAACTTGACTCGACTTGACTTAACATCGGCGAGACAGTGACTTTGATTGGAAGTGACAGGGTCCATAAGCGAATTGTTTATGATTTCACTTGATAGCAATAGACTTGAACACTAATAGGGCTTAGGAGACAAGAAGCCCCCAATTGGAAATTAAGGGGCCATGATGACGACGAGCCCCACGAGGCTTTGAGACAATGTAGTTTATGGTAGATCACATAGAAGGTGGATAGATTGTATGGATGATTCCAACAAGATGTACTAACCCAAAGGTCAGGTGTCTTACTTCTTTGATTGAGTCAATGAAGTCCTTGAAGTGACCAAGAATGACTTATGGTATCGAGAATAAAAAGGGTCAAATTTGTTGCAGGGTCAATGACGTGTCTAGATGCTGGTTGCTAATGTGTGTTCAAACATGAGTCTATGTCGGTTCTAGACTGGCAAACATTATCAAATTCCTAGCAAGTCAAAGTACTCAAAAGGCTCAAACGATTTAATATTAATGGG
Source organism: Bassia scoparia (assembly GCA_008642245.1). NCBI lineage: Eukaryota > Viridiplantae > Streptophyta > Magnoliopsida > Caryophyllales > Amaranthaceae > Bassia > Bassia scoparia. The sequence goes on along the minus strand of SNQN01008778.1, from coordinate 27,184 downwards.
TCAAACTCAGAGAAGAGGCTTCCTAGTATCCTTACGGACATCAGACCACCTAGTTCTGATGATATTGGACAATGCCTCGTGTGAGAGGCTTTTGTGTTTAATGTGAGCTGTGGTTTGAGGTGAAAAAGGTTGAGATCATGAAGTGAACCCACATGGGCGTGTGCTTTTTGACTCTTGCTTTTTATTTGATCTGGGCTTTGAGCTTTGGATTTGCATTTTGATGACTTTAGTAAACGCATTTGAACTTTATTTTTGCTTTTTTTTTTTCTTTTTGCCCATTTATTCTTCCTATTCTTTTTTCTTTTCTTTCTTTTGCACGTTCTTTCCTACGCACCGTTTGTCCAAATGGTTAGGTAGATGTGGTGACATGAAGAAAGAATACGTAAATGATGGTGTTTGTGGCTCAAAAGGTTGCAAGGATTTTGATTTGAATTGACAAAGGATGGAAGGAGGGGTCATTTTGTGAGCTGTGAGAAGCCTCTCTTTGGCATGTTCAATTCATAATTATCAAGTATTAGATTAAACCAATTGTGGCCAATGAGTGTTGAGACTTGCATAGGAATTAGAAATAATATTGCCAAAAAAATGAATCATTTATGCTGAATTGAAACTGAAAATACATGGCTTATTTTAAGAGACTACATATAGACTCAAAAGACAATGAATTGAAATGATATATTGCTAGACTAGGACTCTATGACTCAATCTAGAGAAGCGCGCACGGATCATTGACCCACGCCTTGGGTGACTCATGGTTAGCAAGTGGGCTGGTGTGAATGTTGATCTATCTCGCTGCGGATGGCTGGAGGCGACCATCTTCAACATTCTATCCTATGCTCAAACGATGCAATTCTCAGTTGGTGTGGCCCTTCCTTGGAACTTGCAATAGGCATTGGATTCCAAGTCTTAGATTTCTTATCATCTGAAGGATCTGGATGGGTCCAATAGGAACAAGTGCACCTTGCCTTAATCTGTCAAAGCTGTCAGAAGTCATGCCAATTGGAAAAAAGTCCTTGTGTCCTCGAGGCTTGTTGCTGAAGAGCCGGATGGTATAGAGATTGTCATTGGTATGTGTGATTGATCAGTATTGGAAAAAGAGGAGCACCTTTCTTGTTTAAAGCCCCCGCGTTACCCTTAGACTTATGGCTTGAACATCTTCCTCAACTAGAGGCCAACCTTGTAGAGCCAATAAATGAATCAATGGTTAAATTGATGGCTCTCGATACTTGGGTTGAAGTTCTTGATGACCATGCGAACTTGATCTTCCTCATTCGTCGATTGTCATTTGAGAGGCTTTCTCCCTCCGATCTATTAAGAAAAGTAGAGAATTCTCTTTCACTTGCTTGGTGGCTTCTAATTCACGAGACCGAAGGAAGCTGGGAATTGTACCTGTACTGCTTTAGAACGTCGGTTTTGATATATTCCCAATCATCGCTTGGCTTGATTCAGGTCTTGAACCACTGGATGGATGGGTTGTCCAAGTAATAGGAACACCGAAAGCGAATAACTCTTTGCTCATTCCTTTAAGGACCATTGAGATATTGAAAGGTGCGGAGTGGTCTTCTGGGTCTTCAGTTCCTTGAACTTGGCAAATCAGTGGATGACAAACTCTTAGGAACTGCGCCTTAATCTCATAATCAGCAACCGATCGCCTTGAACTGATTTTCGGACATTCTCTTGACCAACTCTTCTAGTTGCTCACCCTTTTCCGTCTCAGTCTTGCGAGGAGGAGTTGTCTCAGCATCGTCTTCTTCCTCCTCTCAGACTCGAGAGTTTTCCTGGGTCCTCTTTCCTTTAACTCCCAATCTCTTTCTTGGCATCAAGGCGAGAATTCACAGACTCGAGCTTTTCCTAGAATAGCGTTAAGTTGTGTTCATGTTTGCATGGAAAGTGTCTTGGTGATCAGGAGCGTCGGGTTTGCGTTCTTGTCACTCTCTAGCCCTAGAGACAAGTTGCGAGTCTTTGCTATCTTGTTGAAATCAAGAAATTACACTTTAAACCCAGAAATAAAAATTGGTTACTTGGAAACTCTTAAGAACACTAACTCAGTCTTGAGTTCTGCTTAAGGAACTGAACTCGAAAGTAGACTTGAATGGGCTAACCTAAATCTGATTAAGGTGCTAGACCGGAAAGATTCAAACCTAAGATGGCTATTTCAGAATTAAGACCTCTTAGCTACGAGCCACTTGAAATTGAATGGCCTAGCCTTGAATCAAAGTTCCTAGGTTGAGTCTATGATCGACCTAGTTCAGTTTTAAGGTTGAAGTTGAAGCGAACCTAATTCAGATTCAAGGCTCTTGGTTGAATTGAATTGAACCTAATTCAGATTTAAGGTTGAATCGAACCTAATTCAGTTTAAGGTTCAAAAGGTCGATCTAAGTCAGATTTAAGATCTTGATTGGGATCGAATTGAGTTTGAAATTGATTTTGAAATGGCTAATGATTATCGAACTTCATGTCTTGAACCATAGATTAAGGACTGGGCTTAGTTGTGGTTAAAAATTTGGACTGATGAAGAGTCACAAGTTAACAAGCACATGATTGAAACACAAACTCCAATTTATTCACTTAAGTCAGGATCTAAGTGAACTATAGTCGCTTGTTAAGTCTGATAGTGTACCATGCCAAGAGTAGAGCTGGGTCCAATTTCACCACCACAACATTGTGATGTATGCCGAGATACCCCTTATATACACGATCTAGTAACGTGCATACGCGGCATGGGCGGGATAGGACTTACCTTAGCCATTGATCCATTAACCACATGCAACCAAGGTAAATCCCCCCTTAAGTGATCTCGAGCATAGAACATGCCCATATTGAGACCAAGAGACTAAGTGATGACCCTATTCGAAGGGTCACAAGAAAATTCAATTGGTTATGAATATGGACTACGAGACTTTCAGTCTGTCCACTCACCAAATGGTGATTATCCCCAGTGAAGTCGCCAAAACTTAGGCTTCACCCCGCTTAGGGGGTTGACCTCAGTTCAGTGTCATGGAATTGAGCCATGGAATCCGCATGTAATGGTTGGGTGTGTTGTCGAGTCAAGGGATCGCCACCGTGCCTATATAGTTATTCACGGACGCCCGAAACATTGGTGCCAAACTAGTGGCACACAAATGGTCCAGTAACCAAAGTGTGGGTTGAGGACATGGTACGATTGAATCAGTAACCCAATCGCCCGCATGTAGCGGCCTCTACTCGGTCTCATTAGTTCCATAATGTCATAACAATTGAATTCAAAGAGCCTATTGAATTGATCTTGAAGCGCACTAACCTAATATTACTAGGTGGGTTGTATTATGTAAAACAATGACTTTACCATGGATAAGGCGATCACTTGATTATTAGTCAATATATAAGTGCTATAAACCGGTCGTCCATGATTATCTGACTTAATGTACAAGTAATTGAATTCCGGTCTTGTTTAGGCAATATATACAAGTGTGATAGAATATGTACAAACAAAACATGAAAAAAGTAGTAAGCATAATAATTCATGTATATCCTTCTCACTTGTCTCTGCAAATACACAAATCGTTAAAGTAAAAACTAAAAAGAGTCGTCCTTTGTCGAATTGCTAATTAAGACAAAGAAACATGTTAGTATTGACAATAAGATATGCAATAATGACAAATTGTGACAAGATGATGATAAACGAATTTGAAAACGTTAATGAAATCCTAATATTTACATGAGATGATCAAGAGTTGGTTTCTACATTGTGTTAATTGAATTGAAACTCTAATAATAATTAGTCAAATTAAAAGTGACAAAAGGAATTAAGAAGAGTCAAAAAAGAAGTTTTAGTGAGTAATCTCAGAGTTATACCTTGATTTCGCTTGTTGAATCGAAACAGAATCGATGCTTAGAACTCAAGAAGATTGTAATGAAGAGTGTATGAGAGCGAGAGAAGGAATACGCAAGTTAGGGACGGAGAGATTGAATAGACGTGTCTCTTCGGAATGAGCAAGCACGTATTTATAGGCGCAAGAGGCACGAGGAGGGAAAAACCCTGCGTATATACGCAGGAGACCTGAGTATCTGCGTATATACGCAGATTATTCTCCGCGTATTTTTGATTTTATCGATTTATTTTCCATAATACGTGATTGCTTGATTCGACGCACCTAGACACCCTTGCTCTCCAAGAAAGGATTCTAGAGTGTTCTAGAAGTTCCACGTATTTCCGGAGTATTTTTGTGTTATTGTTTTGTATTTTCTGCGTATAAAAACTTATAAAAATCATAGAAAAATATAGAAAAATCAGAAAAATAATCTACAAATACTGGTGAGTTCAGAAAATGTGAAGAATGCAATGAAAAGTGGAAATTATGAGAGATCACCAATGTAAATTATTTTTAAAAATCCTAAAAATAGAAAATAATTAAAATAAATAAAAGAAATATTTTGCCCCTTTATTTGTCCTTGCTCAAAGTTCCGAGTATAGACCTCACGTATTTCAACCTTTTGTGAGTTCAAAGCATCTTTTCTGAGTCGAAACAATCGCGAGACGCGGTATGTTTCATCATGGATTACTCATTTGGGGAGACACATTTAGGTGTCTACAGGAGCCATACTTGAATTTTCTAGGATGTTGGCCAGTACAATATTTGGATTCAATGACCTTACTAGCTAAATTATTAGAGGAGTGGAGTTTCCAACACTGTTTGGCCATCTGAATGGTATTCATGATTTTCTGACATCTGAATGGTATATAATTTTGAATGTATTGTTTTGGTGTCTATCAACCTTTTAAAATACAAAGTATTATAGGTATAGATATAAGTTTGGTTGAAGTTATCATCTTATACATTATAATGATGAAATTGATAAAAGAAAGATGAATGATAAACTTAAAGATAATCTTAAGGGCTATGAATAAATTATGAGTTAGACATATGAAGAGATTAGGGAAGAAAATAAAATTAAATTTAGGAGAAATGATTGAATTGAAAAATGACGTGTTAATGAGATGAAGATAAATGACGTGTCACTATAATGAGGAGATGTTGATTTATTAGTGAGGAGAGTGATTATAACGTGCCAAGTGCCAAATTTGTAATTGGGGGTGAGTTTTAATATATTAGGTATAGATATTTTGAGTAGGAATTATTACGAGTGGACGACCAAAAGTACGAATTATTAAAATCAAATTTTCCCATCTTATATGAACATCATCAACTTATTATAAGAGATACTAGTGTTTTGTGCACGCGATGCGGGCGTGCATGTATATATATTGTAAAGTGGATGCAAGTCAGCATAATGAAACTTGTGCAATAACAAAATTAAAAGTATTTTAACAAATGAATAAACAATTATGAAATTTCATTTCAAATTACTCCGTATAATTTTTTCAACATTTATAGTCTTATTATATGAAGATCACCCATGAGTTTTTCATTGACGAAAAAAGTTATGAACATAAATAATAAACTTGATCAACTATATACATAACCCATTGAAATTAATCTAAAATATAGATATGTAGATGATAACCATACATCAATTTAATTTTGAAGTACACATAAAGACATATGTAAAAGATATATGCATACATATAAGACATAGTAAGAAATTAAAGACGGTGTTATTGAGTGTTTTAGAAAGGGGAGAGGATTGTGCTTTATATAGTGGTCGAAGTGTGTCAAATATTAAATTAATATTCCTATTATAATAATGAGTGTCCAGGTTCATTGTGCATAATTGATTGATTGATAGATAGATATATAAATGACAATAACTTTTAAATTTACATAGTTTGTGATAATTTAGTGTCCAAATTACATTTAATTATAAATTGACATTTAATTGGCAACAATGATTTTAAATTTACATTTTTTATGAAAATTTAATGTCCAGATTCATTTCTCATTGATTAATTCAAATATAAGTGGTAATGATTTTAATTTTTGCATATTTTATGAAATTGCATAATATACCGTTTTGATTGATTGAGAAATTAATGGTAAAATATCTTTAATTTAAATTATTTTTTCAAATTTGCATTAAATTGTGTTTATGTTGACATTAAGTTGCTTGAAATGTTTTTTTGTTTTTCATAAAACAAAATCAAAATAATATTCATTAAGGGTAGAAACGTAAGTTCATAGGGGGACACCATTGCTCCCCTTCCCTTATATTATAGAGATAATAAAAGTAAAGGAATCATGTTTCGATAATTGATTCAACTAAAAATGTAAATTAATGCTTATTTAAATTTTCAATATCCTTTTTTCCAAGTATAATATGTTTAATTATTTATGGTCCAACGTAAGTTCAAGTGGAGGGGAAGGTGGTTTTCCAATATGGTCCTTATCTTCGAGCATCGCCGCGTAAGAAACCTCGTATCTCCTTGGAGGAGCGTCAGAAGGCTAAGAAATGGATGGTGGGTTCTGACTTTGGGAAATCGGGACGTCGGACGTCATATAGAAATGTGGAGGCTATCCGTTTGGGTCCTCCGAGTGTGGCCAGAAGGATAAATTTCGAAGGGGAAAAGGTGGGGGTTTGTAAGCCTCCCTTTCTTCGCAACAAGCCCGAAAATTTAATCCTGGATTCTCAACCCCATGCAAAGCCAGCTAAAGAAGTGGCACATGCTTTCAAGGATCCTATTCCTGTGGTTAATCATGCAGGTATTAAGGAGGGAGAAGAGTTGGCTCCTCAAACTATCTCTTCCACTGATCAGGGGGTTGCTTTGCCTTCGATTACACCAGCTTAGGGTGCTCTAGGTACCCCTAATTATGTTCCCAAAAAATGGAAGAAAATGGCTCGGAGTCATGGGCATGAGTTAGAATCGAAGGATTTCTCGATATCAAACAAGCGAGCTTTAGTTGACATGGAGGTGGATGAAGGAGGTGCAGAAGCTACGGTTGGGAAGCGGTTTAGAACCATCCCTGAGGTACTTTCAAACTCTCCTAATATGGCGGAGATTGGTACGACCCAACCCCGCCGTTCGCCATGAGTACCTTATGTTGGAACTATCGAGGGGTGGGCATTCCTCATTCAGTTCGTCTTTTAAAGGGGTGGTGTGCCTCTCTTGCCCCCGACATTTTATTTTTGTCGAAAACGAAAATAAAAAAAGATGTAGCTGAAAATTTGAAGTCAAAATTGGGCTTTACTTGTGCTTTTGGGGTCAGTAGTCAAGGACTCTCAGGTGGTTTGTGTTTGTTTTGGAAGAATGAAGTGCTTTCTTTTAACTTAGTCTTTTTTTCGAGAAATCACATTTGTGGAGATGTTGTGAATGGGATGGGCAAAAGCTAGCTGGAGGTTTGTGGGCATTTATGAGTTCCCAAAGACTTCTAATAAATGCAAGACGTGGACTCTTATTCGTAAGTTGTGCTCTGAATCCCCCCTTCCCATCTTTCAAGGGGGTGATTTTAATGAAATTTTGAGTTATGAGGAGAAGGCTGGTGGGGCTGATTGTGAACGGAGGGAGATTGACAAGTTTCGGGAAACGGTGGAGTAGTGCTCCCTCCGTGGTTTGGGGTATGTTGGGACTTAGTATACTTGGGAGCGGGGACTCACGTGGCAACTATGGTTCGGGAAAGACTCGATCGTTTTCTTGGAGATTCTCGATGGTGGTCTCTATTTCCAAATGGTGTGGTGAAACATTTGGTTCGGGTGAAATCTAACCACGCTCCTATTTTTTGTCTTTTGATAATACTCGAAAACGTCCCACTAAACATCGCCGAAGGACTTTCAAGTTTGAAACTGCATGGCTGCTAGATGGTGAGTGTGAACGCTTAGTTCGTCAGTCTTGGACGAGTTCAATGGGTGGAGTAATGTCGGATAGGTTCCTCTCTCTTTCGGCTGCCCTCTCTAGTTGGGGTAAGGGGAAGTATGATGATCTCTCTAAGAAGATACAGGCTGCGGAGAAGAGTTTAAAACATCCTTAGTCTCTTCCTATTTCTGAGATTAATGCTGCGAGTTGTTCAAATTTAGAGGAGTTAAATGAACTTTATGATGCACAGGAAGCTTACTGGTATGTCCGTTCTCGAGCTGCAGAGATCAAGGACGGGGATCGTAATACGAAATACTTTCACCACAAAGCTTCACAAAGGAAGAAAAAGAATGAAATAAAAGGTCTCTATGATGTTACTGGAGTTTGGTGTACGGAAGAGGAGGACATTGTGCCTCTTGTGGAGGATTATTATGCTCACTTATTCTCGACTTCTCATCCTTCAAATGACAACATCACAGCTATCCTTAATAATGTTTCCCCTCTCATCACTGATAGGGAAAATGCCCTTCTTCTTGCGGATTATACTAAGGATGATATTTATAATGCTGTGTCTCAAATGCACCCTTGCAAGGCTCCGGGGCCTGATGGTTTTCATGCCATTTTTTATCAGAAGTTCTGGCACATTATTGGTGATGATGTGACGAATTATGTATGTGACATCTTACATGGTCGTCGTTCTCCCACGACAGTAAATTACAATAATATTGCTCTTCTTCCTAAAGTGAAAAATCCCACCTCCATGATGGAATTTCGGCCTATATCTCTTTGTAATGTGCTTTATAAAATAGCTTCGAAAGCTCTTGTTATTCGGCTAAAATCCATTCTACCAAGGGTGGTCTCGAAGGAGCAAAGTGCCTTTGTCTCGGGGCGTTTAATTACGGACAATGCACTAGTGGCTTTGGAAATCTTTCATACTATGAAGAAACAAAGTAATGGGAGTAAGGGGACGATTGGTCTTAAGTTAGACATGAGAAAGGCTTACGATCGGGTGGAATGGACTTTTGTTCAAGATTTACTTTTGAAATTGGGGTTCTCGGCTTCTTGGGTTGCTACTGTGATGGCTTGTATTACAGCAGTGAAATATTCCTTCATTGTTAATGGTCAAGTCTGCGGTATGGTGACTCCTTCTCGTGGCTTGCAGCAAGGCGATCCTTTGTCGCCATATTTATTTATTTTGGTGGCTGATGCTTTCTCGAGGATGCTTCGGAAAGCAGTGGAGGATAAGGTTCTCCACGGGGCAAAGGTGAGTAGGAGTGGTCCTCTTGTCTCTCATCTTTTGTTCGCAGACGACAGTCTTCTTTTTGCAAGAGCCAACCGAAGGGAATGCTCGATGATAGTTGATATACTCAACAAGTATGAAGTAGCTTCCGAATTATGATAAATCGGAGGTCTCTTTTAGAAAGGTGTCAGTACTTCTATGCGACAGGAGCTGGTTGACTTGCTTGGTATGAAAATGGTGGAGAAGCATGACAAGTATTTGGGAATTTCGACTATTATTGGTCGATCTAAGAGGCTTGTTTTTAATTCTCTTAAGGATCGGTTATGGAAAAAGATTCATGGGTGGAAGGAGAAATTACTGTCTCGAGCTGGAAAGGAAATTCTCATTAAGTCTGTTTTGCAAGCTATCCCAACATACCTTATGAGTGTATATAAGATCCCTTCCAGTGTGCTTAATTATAATCATGCCATGGTGGCAAGATTTTGGTGGGGTGCTTCGGATGGGAAACGAGCTATGCATTGGGTTAGTTGGAATAATTTATGCTCTCCTAAATGTTTGGGTGGCCTGGGCTTTCGTGATCTTCATGTGTTTAATGTAGCTCTTTAAGGTTGAAAAGCGTGGAGGTTAGTTTCATTCCCTTTGGGCCTGATGAGTCGTGTGTTTCAAGCCAAATATTACAAAAAATGCACTTTTCTGGAAGCGGCTTTGGGCTTGGCTGGCAGCCATTCTTGGACTAGTATTTGGTCCTCGAAATCTCTTCTCCAAGAGGGCTTGCTTTGGAGGATTGGGGATGGGAGGTCTGTGGATATCTGGAGAGATAGGTGGGTGGCGGATGAATTGGGTAGCTTTGTTCAAACTTCTCCAGTTCCAGGGCTTTCGGTTGTGAGTGATCATATTGTTCAACAAAGCATGGAATGGAACTTTGAGCTGCTTTCGGCTCACTTTTCGGAGAGAGATATCAGGTGCATTCTTCGTGCACCCTTTGAGTATTCGTGCACCCCAGGATAGTCTCATGTGGGCGTTTTCGAAGGAGGGGTCTTATTCGGTGAAAACAGCTTACCTAATTGGGAAATCGTGTGATCTGGCTTCTTTCCATAAAGCGTGGGTGTTTCTGTGGTCGGTGGATGTTATTGCGAAAGTGCGCCATTTTCTTTGGCGTGCTTGCACTGACACTCTTCTTGTCCATTCCTATCTTGCTCATCGTCACTTACTTGAGCATAATTCTTGCCCTTGGTGTCCCACTGAACAAGAGACCATGCATCATGCCCTTTTTGAGTGTTTTGCGGTTAGTGATCTACGACTTGAAATGGGTTGTAGTGAGTTTCGTTGGGATGGTGTTTCGAGCTTCCTAGATTACTTAGCTGGGTGGGAGAAAATGGAGCCAAGAAAGTGCTAAACCGCGGCTATTTTATTATGGGTTATTTGGAGACGAAGGAATGAAATGGTGTTCAATGGCACTGACATGCCTCACATGTTAGTGAGTAATTGCGTGAGTGCCCTGGTTTCGGATCAGGCCTCTTACTCTGCGAGGATTTATGGCTTCCCCTCGACTGTGAAAGCCACGAGCCCACGCATTTGGATAGCCTCACCTGAAGGCTCCCTAAAAATCGATTGTGATGCTTCGCTTAAGGAGGAAGGTTGGATTGGATTAGGGGTGGTTGCTCACAATTCCCAGGGGGTTGTTGTTTTTGCGGCTGTTCGTCGGTTTCGTGGGTTCATGGAACCTTTGGTAGCTGAGTGTAAAGCGATCGCCTTCGCAGTTACTTTGGCTAGGAGTCATGGTTGCACTCGAATCATTGTCGAATCGGATTCCCAAATCATGGTTGATCGCTTGTCTAAGGAAGTCTTATTTTCCACTGAGTTCGATTATATTTTAGGAGACATTTTGGATATTAGTAAGTCTTTTGATTTTATTTCTTAGTCTCATGTTAAAAGGGACGGCAATTCAGTTGCTCATCATTTAGCTTCAATGGTGCCGAATGGGTCGGCTCAAGTTTGGGATCATTGTCCACTTGAGGTGGCTCCTTATATACTAATGGACACTTTGTCCCTTAATTAATGAATTGCCTTTGCTTCAAAAAATTATTTATACTTGTTTAAGTACTACTTATGTTTGGATTGATACAAAGTTTGGTTGAGGGATTTAAAAAATGGAATTTGAATTATTTTTAGATTTTATTGATAATTACTATTCAATATCACATATTATCCATAAAATCAATAATTTTATTATTATTTTTTTGTTAAATTCATGTCCCGTCTTTTTTTCTAAAAAAAAATGAACCAAAAAGTAATCAACCAAAAAGTTACCGGGCACCAGGCCCTCAGGGGGCAGTTAGGTCCTCAGATTGATGGATCAGGCCGATTTTACAAGCCTCTTCAAGAGGATGACCGAGGATCTAGAGAGGTTGAGTTCTTCTGTACAATGTATGTTTTAAAATTTTGTTGTATATATTATAGAGAACTTAACAAATGACTTCAATTACAAAGATTTAACATGGGTTAGGCCAAAATATACTCATATTTCATATTAATAGCCATCAAAGAATTTGCATCAGTTCTATATATGACTAGTGAAGTAATATATGGTAACTCTAAACAGGCTYCTTTCTATGAAGCCCTTCGCTCTAGCCAGAAAATCAAGAAGTCAGTTCGCTGCTTCTTCCCTGCGTTTTATGGTACTCGGACTGTTGAAGCATCGGATGGATCTAGACTGCATCCTCATCTGGTTCTGCAAGATGCTACCTCATATTACAAAAAACCATGCAACATTGACATCAAGATGGGGTCCAAAACATGGTATCCTCAAGCTTCAGAGGACTATGTCGCGAAGTGCCTCAAAAAAGATAGAAGAATTGTTGGAAATTATTGGATTCAGAATATCTGGCCTGCAGATTTACCAAGGGGAAAAATTGTTGGAAATTATTTAGTGTATGTGTTTAAAAATAAAGTTTGTTTGATTTATTTACCAATCCGTCTTACATGGACTCGGTCCACAGTAAACTTATTGTGGACCTAAGAACATCATGTGATTACTAACGGCCCAACAGCCCAAAATACATAATAACATAATAACGTAAATTACATAATAACTAACGCTCAACTAAATCATTCATCTCTCAACTACATCATCTAAGAGCTTCTCTCTCTACAATTACTCTATATCTACAATAAAAAATAATGAATGAATCATCATTAATTTCACAAATAGATCTAAATCAATGCATAGAATCAAATACATTGAGTGAAATAATCGAAGAAGAAGATCGACAATATCAAAGTTTGAGAATCGAAGAAGAAGATCGAAAATATCAAAGTTCAAGAATCGAAGAAGAAATACATACAAATCGAAACTCATTGCAAATAGATTTGAATGTTTATGCTATTGAACAAGGTAGATAACTTCATTTTTCATATTTTATTCTTCAATTTATAAGTTATCGAATTTGATTTATCATATAAATTTTAATATATGATAATTCTATATAAAATAAACAGAAATCGAATTAGTAGAAGATCAGCAGCAATTCAATCTCAAAAGCAGCTGCAATTGCAATTAAATCAGGAAAATACCAGCAACTCTTCAACGAATCAAGGTAATTAGAATGTAGTATTGTCAATCTCTGTTTTTATAACATAATGCAATTGTGTTATTTATAAATCGTACAACAAATGAACAATTTAATACTAATGTCATACTAAAATTCATATTATATAATTCTATTATGATGTTATGTATTTTAACAGATAAAACAAAATATAAATTAATTTTTAACGATATAATATACTTTATATATTTATTGTATATTTGCATTCTAATAGGAATTAATGTACTTGTTACTTTACCGCAGTAACTTATCAAGACATTTGTTATTATGTTATTTAAAAAAATTATTATATTGTAATAGTGATATTAAATGTCTCTCTAATTGTTATTTAAGATCTTATTAGGTCATATGTATTCATAATGTACTTTTATATCATATTATATGATTCTAATCAGATAATGTTATAACCTGTATCGGAGGGATAGTTAAGTTACTGTATTATAATGTATTTTGTTTTCATTTGTGTGAATTCTAATATGATCATATGTAGGTTAAGAAAATTTATGATCATCAAAAACATCCTATTATGATTTATTATAATAACATATTATGTATTTTATATTTAATTTATTTCATTCTATACCATATTGATACTTTATAATTTATGATAATCTAAAGAAGGTTTGGCCTTTTATTTTTTTTAATATAATCATTGTTATATAAGCTTTACCATAATATAATTTTAAATTTGATATAGGTCAAATGAAGAACTGGAGCATCATTGTAGGATAACAAGATCAACAATGATGGAAATTTATGATCTATATAAACACATCGCTTTCAATAGTAGGTTTTGGTGTTAGAAAGGGCAAGCACAGACAAAACCCCGACAACTTTAAAACAAAAAAGAAAAGTACTATCTTTGCACAGCAGCATAGGAGAGGAACACTGGGAAAAAAGAAGTCAAGGAAGAAACAAACAAATGATACAATAAAAGCTATTAACAGAAGAAAGCTCACAACAAGAAAAAAAAAAGAAGGCCAAGAAGAGTCATGACTTACTAAGAACAAATTGTCCTGCATACATCAGACGCAAAATATAAGAAAGATGGTTTTTGGGAAGTAATACATCATGTTGTTCACCACAACCACCCTTTACAAGAGAAACGCAAAGTCATAATTACGATCCGAAAGACAAATCTCATCTCCAAAGCAGAATACAATTCAGGCAATGCAGAATGTGTTTAAGACCAATAGATTCTTATAACTACATGGTTTCTGAAGCTAGTGCTGAGGAAGCTGTTGGACACTCACTAAAAGACACTTAACTGCTATTATAAGCTTAAAATGAAGCCTATGAAGGAAAAGATCGCAGATGTTTTGATAAATTATATGATCAAATGCAAGAGAGGAGAGAACTTCTTTTTTAGGTGAGATTAAATGAAGAAGAAAAGGCTCATGCTTTATTGGAGGATTCTATGATGCTTGATGATTATAACATCTTTGGTATGTTTTGTTTTGATACTACATATAGAACTAATAAATACAATCTCATTTGTGCTCCCAATTGCTTGGAATCAACAACAATCATTGAAGAATTGTATGTTTGCATGCGCGTTTTTAGGAGACGAACCAAGGAATCATTCGAATGGGTCTTTGAAGACAATTCAGAAGTAATGAAAGAAAAAAAAATCCATTACTATCTTCTAGTGTCAGATGCTGCAATTGCTGCTGGAATAGAAAGGTAAATCTAAATCATAATATCCAGTAAAGTTATATACTATTGAATTAAAATATATAATATTCTGCATAACTACACAATAACATATATATTATTCTATGTCCAGGTTTTTCCCACTGCAAGACACAGATTGTTTTATGGCATTAGCTCAGAATTGCAAATGCAAAATAGAATGCCTCAATAGATAAAGATTTCAAGAATATTTTTTTACAAAATGTTGAGTGGGTGTTATAACAGAGAAGAATTTGAAGAAATTTGGAGTTTTGTTACACAAAATATAAGTTAGAAGAGATGATGATTGGTTCAGGAGATTTATACATAAGAGAAAAGTGGTGCACTGCTTTAACAAGGATTTTCTATGCTGGATCTGTTCGTCACAAGGAGCGAGAGCGAGATATATCATGCAGTGGGATTGAGGCTAACAAAACTACAAGTCTGATTGATTTCTATGCAATTTTCCAAGCTACAATCAATAGATGGAGAAGACAAGAGAAAGAGATGATTTCTAACTGCACAAGAGGGATACCAAAGTCTGACTTTGCATGAGTTCTACTACTTAACATCAGCAAATATATATACACATACCTTTTCAAGATTTTGAGGAAAGACTTTAAATATCTATGGCTAGTAATATGAGTTGCATAGTAGAGATGAGAAAATTGACATACAGAGTGTATCAATGTATCTCTGGTTCTTTCAATTAGTTTGAATTCAATTCGGAAAGATTTTAATCTGCGGATGCAAGAACTTTGAAGAATCAGGTCTGGTTATACTTCCATTCATAGAGTCTTACACATTGCATTCAATTCTGAAATATCAGAAAGTGTATATATACAAAGATGTCTAGATTTGCAAAAGGACATTTGGAGAAATAATAAATAAAATAAGAGAGCTTTTGGAATACTTAATGATTCACCACATGAAATTAATATATAAGCAAGGTAATAAATGATTATATTTGTATATTTATATGATAATGTATTTAAATCTGATATTATGTTTATCTTTATACAGGTACTACAACCTAATTTTGAAGAGCCACATATTAAAGAAGCAAGAAAAATAATTAGAAGATTCTTACAAAGAGTCGCAAATCAAGTTGAAAAGCTATTAAGAAGCAGAAAGGAAAGCTGCTGAAGAACAAGTAAAGAATAGAACACACAATCAATTGATGAAACAATGTTGGAGAGAGTAAACACAATCAGATAGGTATCTGTTTTAGACCAGACAGATGCTGTCACAAAGGAAAAGATAATAAGAGATCAAAGGATTTATGACTCATACAAGAAACATCAAAAAAAAGGTAAGCAAAGCACAAGGAGTTTGGTCAAAACACCAAGAGTTCAAAAAAAACACTGTTTTAGTGCATTTAATTTTTATATTTAAAGAAACACATTAATAAGTTTACTGTTTCTAATAGCATATAGAGTACCATATTACTTATGAGTTGTATTATTATATTTCATTATAATATATATAATGAAACTACATTAATTATTAATCTAAATATATAATATTACAAATTTTAATAACAAAAAGTTACAATATCCATTATAAATACATAGTATGAAATGAAATTTATATTTCTAAATACATATAATTATAAATCCATTATATAATATAAATACGACATTGTATAGTAATAACCTTAATGAACATAATATTTTATAAATATAAATAAATCATAAATGTATAATACAATACCAGGTACTAATTAATACATAATATTATTTAAAAGTACATATTATTAGTTTATAAGTAAATAATAACCATAACATGGAACCACCCAATAATATGTATTTTAACACCTCTAATAATAAATGTTAAAATATCTTTAACAGAGGGAGTAATTAAGTTACATGTATTATATATGTACATTTGATTCATATTATATGATCTAATATTATGTATATAATAGCAATATCATGTACTTTATTTAACATTATGTAATCTCAATACCATATAGTTAGTTATTATCAGTAGTAAAACAACATTATATTTATCTCATAAGTACATAATATAAATTTATAATACATAATACACAACCAAATTAATTACTGAACAACTAAGAAAATTTTCATTATATTAACAAATGTACTCTTACACACATGATACAAAAGTACTCCTTCATTAATATTCAAGCTAATAATATTCTCAAAAATATCATAATATTCTTCAAAGTACATAATAATATATAAAATATATAATCCTCCAAATATCATAATAAAATAATAATTAATATAATGCCAGGAACATCTTTCAATAGCAAGGAAAATTTTATTCTCAGTTGCATTCCACCTTTGTTCAACATGCTTGATGTTTCTTTCCCATTATAAATGTGTCATAAGCAAACCAACTTCTGAACTTCTCACTCTCTGAACCTATTTTAAACGATGAATAGTGTCCATAGTAGAACCAATTCTCCAATGCTTGCCTGTTTGTTTTACTTCGCATTATCTCAAGTGGCAAGTTTTGAGAAGACATGAAAATTTAATATGTCTGATTAGAAAAAACCGGAGAGATTCGAGTGAAGAAATCTACAATTCAAAATAAAAAAAAAAAATATAACATAAAAACATAATTCAAATAACAACAAATAATGAAAATACAAAATAATTAATTACCTTTTGGAAGACCAATTAGTCTTTTGAGGATGAATCTCTCTAAAATCCCATAATAATGAAAAAGAGAAGAGAATTTTTGTTTTTGTAGAAAATGAAGAAGCGAACTATATAATTGAAAAATAGGGCAATCACGATAGTTAAATAGAAACTGAATCAAGTGTCTGTTACTTTTTGAAACGTAATGATGGGTAGTTTCTTGTGTTGTCATTGAGCAGTTTCTTCTTAGTCACCTAAGGCAGTCAAATAATTTTCATGGGTTCGTGTAATATAATGACTTTTAAAACTATTATTATGAAGTATTATATTATATAGTTTTTAATGATTAAATTATAGATATTATAGTTTGATACGATATTATATTATATTAAGTATAAATATAGTTTGTATATGATATTGTTGAGTTTCCTAGTGTTTTTGAGTGATGAACAAACAGTGCAAGAACAGGTAACATTTGATCGGATGAATACAGCTGGCTGAACAGCTGAGAAAACTGTTCTTGGTCACTTGAAAGAAGTGACATGTATGCTAACAACTTATATGTTCAAATTGTTCAATGGTTTAGTATATAAGTTTTCCAACTCTCTGAGCAAGAAGGTTTCGAGTTAATCTCGTAACATCCAAGTGAAAAGAGATCAAGGCAAGCTTTGAAGATGTTGAAGAATATGAAGATTAGTTCTAGGTTTAGACTAGGTCTTTATATTGTAAAAATACATAAGTATGGTTGATTGCTTGTTTATATTGATGGACAAATTATGTGACTTTTCTTGTAAGTTGAAGACACTATACCAACTGGTTAGTTGGCTTCAACACTACCAGTTGGAAAGAACAGTTTTACTGTTCTCACAACTCTAATCACCTTGTCGAACAAGTAAACGTTTTTGAAGACTTTCTAAAGAGAATTTGACTTCAAGTGATCTAGTAAGAGTATTACTTGAATTTGTGTAGTTGATTTTGTCAAACTAAATTAACTAGAATATATATTTTTCTTGTATAAAATAATATCTTAGAACTTCCTAAAATATGTGTGGATCTTTGGAAACAAATATGCTCAAATATTATAAGGTTCGACTATGATAATTGCATGGTCTTGCTATAAATTTCAAAAGTAGTATTTACAAATATTCTCCCGAGCTTAAAAAAGTTATTTCTGAAGAACAAAAGTCCTTAGTTTACATCACAAGCATAGATCTATGATGCATATATTGAACTTTAATTTACTCTTGTAGCTCTTTGTGAGAGCTATTTGAGAGAAAGAAATTGTATTGGATCATCAACAAGGGGTTGGGATCGGTAGCATTTGAGAGTTCAATTGCGAGTGCTTGTGAGTTCAAGTGCGATATAGCAACTGGTTGAGTGTGGGGTTTCTTTGTGTGAGAGTTCATACATTGAGAAGTGAGGGTTGCTATTATTCCATGTGAGTAGAATTAATAAAAGTACTATTAGGAGGACAGTAGCCAAGTTGGGTGAACTTATTTCTTGTGTGTCCTTACTTATTTGCTCGATAATGTTTCTACTAACTTTTTAACTAATAATTCCGCTGCGAGGAGTTCAATGGTCTACCTGACTAGAAGTAGAAAATAATAAATTTTATTGGGTATCAATTCACACCCTTGAGTACTTTGGAACTTCCAGATATTAATATTAGATTAAGTATATATTATAGGTTTGTCTACGATATTATATTATAGTATTTTATTTATATATATATGTTTCTACAGTTATTAAGTATATATATATCAAAATCATTCTGTTCACATACAAGTAAAATAGAATAATATATATTTAAAATATATTATATATACAAAAGTGTTTATATATTTATTAAAGGACACAAATCATACAAATACATATTAACCTTATTTTTGTAAAACTTATTAATCTACGTTAAGTATATATATCATTCTTAATACTATAATTCGAAATTCATATACTATAATAGTAAATAAATCAAACAAAATAAGTTTTAAAGATATTACTTCAATATATAAGCATGAAATACATTGAACGTTATTCTTAGTCGGAATCTAATAAAACTAACAAAATTTACAATAAAAGTTTCAATTATACTAAAAACTAAGTTGAATTTAGTTAATCCTAACAGTGCTTCTTTTTTCTTCTTTTATCATCTTCTGCATTACAATGTGACCATTCTTTTCTTGTGTTCTTCTTGGAACTGGGGCTTGACATTTTTTCTTCAACTGTTATTTTCATGGTTTTCACGACTCCATTACATTTGAAGTTTGTTTCTTTTTTTGCTTTTATACAGTCATAAAAGATTTTCTTTTCCAGATTTCAGTAGAGAGAGCCAAACATGCAGCAATCAACCTGTTTTCTTATAGCAACAGCTAGCAAAAAAAAGTTAAAATAAACATAATATCATTCTAAATAAATACATATATTATACAAATATACATAATAATAGTATAACTTAATTGTCAAGGTATTCAAGTTGAACTCACTACTTCATCAAACAAAGCATATTTGTTTACACTAACTCCACAAATCAAGGTCATATGCTCCTTGTTTAATTCCTCGAACTTCAGGGACTGGAAATTCTTCAATAGAAATCCAGTCCCCAAAAATTTTATAAAAATTCCTTTTAAGACATTTGGAAATCAAACATAATCTTTGCATCCTTAATTATATCCATGTCCTATATCACGTCTGTAATCCGGTTATTAATAATATGGCTTTCTTTCCTTAAATCAGCAAACAAATCATGATAAAGTGATTGGAGCATTTAAATGCATAGGAATGAAAAATTTGCATGTTCAAAAAATAAATATTAAACAAAATATTAAAAAAAAGATATAATTTAAAAATATGTGTTAACAGAAAAATTAATAATAACCTTTTCAATGTTCTGAATGAACAGAATTCCATTCATTCAAACTGAAAAACCAAGCAGTATGAAGTCAATCAAGTTGTCATTTTTACAAGATTAACAGCCTCAAGAGAGTGACCTACAATACAAAATAAATAACATCATAATCCCAAAACTACTATTGATACAAAAAATTATAATATTGTATACTAATAAAATACAAATAATCATAATCTAAAAAAATATGTATAAGAGAAACAGGCATAGGAAATATAAATAATGAAGTTAATTAATAATATAATATCAAGTATATATTATTTAAATAATTAATTATATAACAAAAACATATTATTATTACTACTATATTAAATGCTTTACAAATAATAATATATTTAAATATACATATAATAAACTCAGTCAATAAAAGAAAATAAAATTTAGAAAAAGTTAAATATTTATTTACAGGTTGCCTTTCAAAAAAATAGAAGTAATTATAAATACTAGCTTACTTCCCGCCGCTGATCCCAAAGTATATTTTTTTTGGCTTTTGTGTATTGGATGCAATAGACATTTCATTTATGTTCAGCATCACAAAAAAATATTATCATGACAGCTTCGAATATTTCTGTTTCACTAGCGATTGCAAATAACTCCTTCTTGGCAAGAAGAACCATAGTTGTTTGAAAATCACCTTCAACTGTACACAAAAATACATAAATTAACACTGTATTGAGAGTATCAAAAACTTATAATATACTAAAACCACAAATATTGTTGAAAAACAAACATAATCAAAAACATTTTATTTATTATATTCAACTAGATTCAAAGATATTATAATATTTAAAGCATATAATATCGTACAAAACACATTTTTAAATTAAAATAACAAGTTTAAATAATCAATTCATAATATATAATAAACTGATAACATATTGTTATTAAAAGCAGAATAAACATAAACTTCAAAACAATATTAGCAACATAAATAATATTTATTACAAGTGTAAATATTCATAATCATATTAATTGAAAACAAATTACACATCATCAAAAAGGTCAAAAAAATGTTAAAAATTAAAATTTTAC
Source organism: Bassia scoparia (assembly GCA_008642245.1). Taxonomy (NCBI): domain Eukaryota; kingdom Viridiplantae; phylum Streptophyta; class Magnoliopsida; order Caryophyllales; family Amaranthaceae; genus Bassia; species Bassia scoparia. The sequence goes on along the minus strand of SNQN01008778.1, from coordinate 6,393 downwards.
ACTTTGTTCTAGAGGTTGAACATTAAAATGAATAACTAAACCTCTTTAAAAAATAGGAATTTTCCAATCCTTTTCATACTTTTCAACATTGTGAATATATAGAAGTAGGTGTTCAAGTGTTTTGCCAATTCAGAGAAATTTTGCAGGGTCAAATGAAATTGTTTGAAAAGCAAGCCCAGCATTTGTCGGATGAGAGTACTTTCATTTCAAATTGAATTCAAACATTATTACCATCTTATCAGCTTTATCACTACGTTGAGAAGAACGCAAAGATTGGACAAATTTTCGGATTAGCATAACATGTATTTCCTTTGACAAGTTCACCAAAATGAAGTGATCATAAACATTTTGAAACAAATCAGTACTCAAATATATCCAAAGAATAATCGTGAGGCAATTCACAGTAGCCTGGCCGATCTTATTTCTTTTCTTCCCTCTCACACCTCTTTTTGACTCATCAATGTAATGAAGAAACCACATATATACAAAAAATTGGATATGGCCAACTACTTTTTTAAGAGCGGTTTAAGTTATATCACCGAGCTCTTACTTAAAGAATCGGGTATTTACAATAACCGGTTCTTAAATCCATCAAGAGACGGTAAAAAAAACACATCTCTTATAATGAAGGTAAGAGACGCATTTAAACAGGTCTTTACCTAATTAATATTTTTATTATTATTTAACAGTTGTCAGATATCACTATTATAAAACCGCAATTTAATACAAGACCACTCACCTACACGGTCATTAGTCATTCCCTCTTTATCCTATTACTTCTCTCTTCTATCCTCTCTCTTCTCACTTCTACCTTCTATCTTCTTATTCCTTATTCTCTCTCCTACTCTTATTCTCATTAGCAACACTAATTTCTTTGATTTTCAATTTTTTCTTCAAGTATTACTTCAATTTTCTTATTCTTTGGTTCTAGGTTCGGTAGTATCACGTTTTAATTTAGCTGGGTAAGCGCAGGAGTGGGCGGCGTTTTAAGTGTTTTTGCAGGGGTTGTTATTTTTTTGGCGTTCGGGTGTTGGTTTCTCGGCTTGCTGGCTTAGTTTCGAGGTTTCTCTTTTTCTGACTTTTAATTATTGTTTTTGGTTATTGTTTTTGTTTTGAGTATGGTTCTCATTTAGATTTGCTCGTTATTCGATAGCTTGCTATTTTTTTTGGGAAGTTGATACAGTGTCGGTTTCCCACGTATTAAATTAATTATTTTTAAAACTATCTTAGTCCTTAAAATATAACAGTAGTAAAAGGGCAAGAAAAGGGTCGTATCCACAGGAGAATTGTTAATCTTCCTAAACTAAATCAATCTAAATGTTAAGTCAAATATAATAATATAAATATATACAATATTTACGCTATTTACATATTTAAACGAATATGGGGGTTAAAATTGTGATTATTTAATATAAAACTAAACTAAACTACTATTTACATGTGATGTAAGCAAGTCGATATTTCACCATTAAATTAGAACTTATCATAATATTGAGTATAAATATTGAATCAAAGGTTGAATAATAAGATATTGTAGCGGTCCTTGATAAGAATTCCACCCTAATTTTCCTTATTTTAAATTAGTATTGAACTAGGCGACATAATTCTAAACTAGACTCGGCATCGTAAAATGATCGCAACAAATGAACATCTAGAACATTATAAACTAGAAGAACATATTAACCTAATAAATTAACACATAGTATTCATAAAATTAGATTCAATTTAACCTAATATTAATTTAACATCCGAGACCCAATAATATTAGTGCTACATTGTATTATGCAAATTAAACTGGACAAATCACATCAACTAGCAATTGATATAATTCAATATAATAAGATAGCAAATTATACTCGTAAACTTCATAGCACAATAATAAATGTAAAGTGATACTAAACAATTTATACTACATAATAACACAATTAATAGATTAATTCAAGTCTAAATAAGATCAAGATCATAGTATTCGAATACAATATAAGAAATTTTCAAAGGAATACAAAGAGGGTGGCAGAATATACTTATAATCGTATTAAACGTCGTTGTTTATACTCACGATCTTACTTCCAATTGACGGCAAGAATGCTTGATTGTTTCAAAACTTCTCGACTCTTAACCTAAAAAATCTGACTATACTGACATCCTTTTTATTTTGTGAATAAACTAGGTATTATATACCAAACGAACTTAACAATATATAGTAAAGAAGGAAAAAAGATTATGTTTTTTCTCCTTAATTTTGATGTAGATCAATTGATCGGCTGTCGTTGGACTTTATCTTGGACGAAGTGCTGCCAATTCTTGAACGCAGTTTTTTTGATATTGTGTTTCATTATCCTCTTTTGGATTTACTCATAAGTAAGATACTTATCTTTTTTTTCTTTTCTTTTCTTTCCTTGCAATCACGTGAGATTGCGCTTGATAACTTCATCTTTTTTTATTTTTTTTCTTCGTTGTTTCTTATCTTATATTGCCAAACCTCACCTTATTTTTTGTTTTCCTGAACACACAACAAATTATTAAGTATCAATTATTATTAAAAATAACTATAAACTAATATGATAAATAGATATAAAATTCATAAGTACTAATTTAATAATAATAACTACGATAAATTATAAGACTAATATTAGGGACTAAAAATCATATATTTTATACACTTATCAATCCTCCCACACTATCTTTGATGCCCTCTTGAGAACTAAATAAAACAACTTAGAAGCAATAAACTAACTCACTGTTCGTAGGAAATCACGATTGCACTTTATCATGTGCAACAACCTTTAAACCCTAAGTACCTAGTGAGACGAGTACGGTCTGTGAGGTTTTCAGATGGCAATACCCACAAGCCTTATTCAATAATACAAATAAGATAACACTTTAATTTAGCTTGCATTATATCCATCACCATTAAATATGAACAATACAAGAGAGCTATAATAATAGCTAAAACAATTTTTTAGAAAAAGTAATCAATATGATTGAAAATTTTTGTTAGTTAGCAAAGTACTGAACGCTATTGAACTTTTTATTCAAGCACACTCTAAATATATAGTTTGATCTTTATATGCAATCTAGGTGCCATGTGCAGTGTATTGAATTCGATATAAGGCACTTCAGTTGGACTTAATTATTGTTTAGTTGTTCCCCCATTACTTTCCTGTACATTAGCTAGACCCCGAACTGGATGTCCTTTTCATATGACTCACTCATTGTCACCCATGGTCTCAAAGGATACTCGTACTTGCCTTAATTGGACTTGCTTTTTCGGCTTTTTATTGCTTTTCTTTGACTTTTTTTTCTCTCTCTATTTTTATGGTTAATAATTCACTTTTTGTGCATAAATTTAAAATAAAGACATTATAATTTTTTCTGAACCATTTTTCACTCATAAAAAGGTCAAGTAATTCTCCAGTAAAGAGCAGTGAAAATGTCCACAAGGAAGTAAGAGGTATAGTTAGGTAGATAAGAAAATAGAAGTCTTTCTCACATATCGCATCAAGCAGATAAATAGTGTGGTAGATACATATAGCATATCATTATTAAGGTTAATTAACTGTTCGCAAAGAGTTAAGCATCAACATTCAACAACCTTCAAAAACTAGTTTTTTGTTAGTTAATTTTTAAATCAAGTTTAAACAAGTTAGATTAGAGCTATTATCAAACATCTATTAATAGTATTTCTAAGGGTAACATGAATATGCTTAATTACCCTCAATATAACAATAATTAAATCATTTAGCTCATTATTTTTGAAAATTTGGGCAGCATTTCCCAAATGGATATATCGAAATTATTTGAAAATTTAAACCTGTAATATATTAATTTCAACCAATATATCCATAACAAATCCAAAACAAACAATCAAACAATATACAATTTTCACCAAATTACAATTCCTCTCCCCAATTAAATTTACATTGTTCAACGAAAAGAAAGAAGAATAAAGAAGTGGTGCTAGCTGGTTATTTGCATGCTATAATCAGCCCTTATGATGTTCATCTGTCTGAATGGACTAAAGAACTCAACAAATACTGCTGAAATCGTTGTCTGTCTAATTCTCCAAGTCTGAATTGTTGGTATCAAAAAATACTTTGCTAAAATAGAATGTAATATAACATGTTTTAGCAACAAACAGCCAGAGGGTAATAATGCAATATTGTCATTAGTTATCTAAATAAACAAACTAAGAATAAAAATAATAACTTAAATAAAAATAATAAAATAAATTATAATAAATTAATAAATAAGCAATGAAATTAATGATTGGGTTGCCTCCAATGCAGGCCTTGGTTAGTCGTCAGCTGACTTATCCATTGATTTATGGTTCCTAAAAGCGATTTGTCTCATCCATATTGCATTGTCTAAAATGGCTTCACTATGACCATTAACTTTGAAAATTTTATTAGATCAAACTCTTGACTCAACTGCACATGAAAAAAACATGTTGTGACAATAAAAGGGCAAGCATCTAGATTAAGCTTTCCAGGAAATAATGTAAACGAGCTTAAATAACAAACTTTTGTGTCCAATTTCAATGATTTCCTAGCTTCATCCTATCATGGACAAGTTTAGTCTTTCCTTAACAATTGTGATTCTCATAAGATTCTCGCCTTAATTCTCCAATTCAAGTAATTGAATTTTCCTCTCATTACCAGCCAAGTCTAGTAAATTACTTTGTTTCAACCGCCAAAACGATTATGTTCGATTTCTACAGGTAAGTGAAGATTTCAAACCAAGCCTAAAGGAGACATACTAAAGGGTTTGTATGAGTTTCTATATGCCATAAAGCATTTTAAACGAATACTCCAATCTTTTTATTCGGATTAACATTTTTCTAGAATAGACTTAAAATTCCTATTTGAAATTCGGCTTGACCGCTAGTTTGAGGATGGTATGCATGGGGCTACTCTAGTGGGTCGATGAATTTTGAAGAAGAGCACAAAGCGTCTTATTGAAAACAATGAGTACTCTATCACTAATAATCGCTAGCATGCCAAATCTTTTAATAATATCTGATTTTAAAATTCTATCCACGGTTTTGGCACATAAATTTAGTTGCTTTGGCCTTACCCACTTAGAAACTAACAACAGCAAGAAGGATGTAACTTTACAAAGGAAAGAAGAAAGGCACCATAAGTCTATAATACCCCTAAATATTTTAATATATATCAGATTGAGGCATTTATTCCTTTTAGAAAATTCCTGTCTTTTGACACGTTCCACAAGATTTACAAATAAATATGCATATTGTATATAGTAGGCCATATAACACATTTAGCACTTTTATGAGTGTTCTTTGAGCAAATGTCCTCCACTTGTCAAGACTATGGCAAAAGTGAGAATAGAGTCAACTCATACTTGTTCACACCTTCTAATTATCAGGTCAGCAATGAGTTCATAAGTAAGGATCATCCATATAAATATTTAGAACAGTTTTTAACTTGCTTTTTGAGCTTTAGTAGTTGTGGTGGAAAGCCTTGTCACTAAGTAATTACAATGTCCCTGCATACAGGAACATCTTTTATATAGCGTAAGAAGCTGCTCATTCAGAAAAAACTAGTCATGATAGGCCAGTCTCTCTAGGAAACATCTACTAGCGTGGTCAGCAACTAGATTCTCAAACACTCTTTTATCCGTAATTTCTATAATCAAATTCCTGAATAAAGCATCACCTAGTAATCTAGGTTTAGACTCTTCTTTTTACAAGTACTTAAGAAGCCGCATGATCAGCAAATAAAAATCACATATGCCAAGTAAGTAAGTTCTAAATTTCTCCAAAGAAAATCAAGCAACATTCTTTTCAGTCACAGTATAATTAATGAGTAGGTCAAGTGATTTAGAAGCATAATGGATCACATAAAGACTCTTTTCTTTTTTGTCCGTAAGCACTCTATAGTTTTATCACTCGCATCACACATAATTTCGATGGCAATGTCATCAGGAGGTTAATAATAGGTGCTGTGGTCAATTTTCTTTTAAACTCATCGAAAGCTTTTTAACCGCATCATCAAAACATCAAATGTAGCAATCTTTAGCAAGCAAGCACACAATGGAGAAGCAATTTTAGAGAAGTTTTCTTATAAGCGTCTAAAAACCAGCATGTCCTAAAAACATGATCTAACATCACGAACCAATGTAGGATAAGGCAACGAGCTACATACTTCCTATTTTTGCTTTATCAACTTCTAGACTTTAGCGCTAACAAATAGTCCACACTGGACACTTGTTCTACCATAAAATGACATTTTTCATAAATTAAAAACAAGGTTAGTTTCAACACATCTTTCAGAACAGAGACAAACCTGTAAACACTATCCAATGCATCACCAAAACAGTAAAATCATCCATAACCTCCATAATTGGTCAATCAGATCAAAAATCAGCGAT
>SNQN01008777.1:0-18695 GCA_008642245.1 Bassia scoparia | reverse complement strand
ATAGGTTGAGACCAAGAGAGCCTAATATCACCCCTAATAATAGAAGAAGAATCCTCTTCATATGGTCCAATGGGAACTTTTATAGGCCCCATTTTACCACACAATGAAGAATTAACCGCGGTAATTTCTTCCCAAGGACTAGCAAAAACCCCATAACTTGTAYCACTAAGACACCTAATTGGCTTGACATTAACRTGATTTGAAGAGTTAAAGAAATCATTAGAGCAATTATAAAACCAATAATCTTGCTCTATTAAAGGWAGAAACCGTGATTTACCCTGAAAACTCGTGCCATTAAGTGAAAGAAGCTTTCTTGGAAGACAATAATCAAGATCATTAAGCCATAACTCTTGCTTGACATAGTCTATATCTTCAACAGAGAAAGCTCCAAGATCAGGCAAGTCGATCACGAGTTTATCGTCTTCGTTGCACAACAAATCAAACCCCGGAAACCCACAATAGCTAGGCAAGGACTTGTTCTTGATCAAGAATGGGAATTGCACGTATCGACCGAAGGGTTCGTTGTTGTTGCACATTTGTGTTGAGCAACTATCAGACATCTCGGAGCTATCATGGCTCGATTTCGTGCAAGTTAAGTACAAGAAGATTAGGAAGAAAAACAATGATCGTTTGAAACTTTCCATTTGATGATAACTTTATTATGAACTTGCTTGTTCTTATAAGTTTGAAACGCCATTTTTATGTATCATGGTTTGATCAAAATTCTTGACTTTGATTAAGTAATTGGTTGGTAGAATTAATATTCTTTTTGGTACGTTGTTGTACAAAAATAAAGYATAGGGGATTAGTCATGTTGGCTGACGATTGGCGTGCAACGAACATCTAATATTAATGGATTAATTATTTCAATGGATTGAATAATAAAAAGGTTTTTATAATGATATAACATATGATTGTGTCTCTTTCATTAGGAAGTAGATATATTATGCTTCGATGTATAAGTATTTTATAAGGTATGTTGACTTGAACATGAGAGTTACAAAACTAAGTACAAGTGTACAACTAGCTAGCAACTTCAAAGTCAACGCTTATCTAGGCGTTGATCACATTTCATGTGGTCCGTTAGGAGAGACCTGTGTTGCATCCACATTTCAAGCCCTGATGGTCTTTCACGTGAGGAGAATTGGGGGAATAATAAAGTATATACTTCGTAATAAGTTCTCATGTAAAATATTTCTAGCGTTCAACCATTGGCTTAAAAAATTTAGTGAAGTCACCTCCTTAGATATTAGATAATTATATTGTAATAATAATGTAATGAGTGTTTAGTGTATTCTAACTTCTTGTAAGAACAAAGATGAGTACAATCGAAGAAACAACTCAAAATAACATAAGCATGCATGCAATTTGGAAATATCTCACTTTTTCTAGGAAGCAAGTATATCAACTTAATTATATATTTGTTCGACAATTTGTAGTATAAAAATGCTATGAATAATCTCAATCATATGTGTGCATTGCAATGTGATCAACTGATCATCAACCATTATTAATTGGGGGATGATTCGGTAGGAAAATTGCGGCAAACAGGACAAGAAGCATTCAACACAAGCCATTCATCAATGCAACCAGCATGAAAATAATGGCCGCAATCTGGTATTGTCTTTAAGGTCTCTTCAGTCATGTACTCTCCCAAGCATATTGGGCAGTTGCTTTCATCTGGGTTCATGCTTTCGCTCAACACGACTTCTGGGTACGAATCGATTGTTGCTCGATCAAGGCCTTGTGTCACCTGTCCGGGTTCTGGGGTCAGTAGTACGGAGGGAAGTGCGTGTGCAAATATACTCGGTAGCAATGCCATGACACGTCTTCTCCTCCGRTCGCGAATTGCCTTGATTATGAAGTATGCAACAATGCAGATGGTCACACATACTATTGGTGTAACGAATGCTAAGGTGATTGTAAACATTGTTGATTTTAAAACACCTGAGATCATTAGCACCAACAATCGAAGTCAGGACATACGTAGTCTAATCAACGTGTTGTGTTGTGTTCATTGATAAGAAAAATTGTTAGTTATTGCATCGATATTGGAAGTTATCAACAAATTAAATTAATCATCGCGTATGAACTTAGCTAAAATATAACTAGGGACCTTACCAAGACGAGGAAAATTGAAGCATCCGAGGTCTAAGCTGGTGTTGTTATCACCACAATCGCGAGGTGTAGCCCAAGTAAGCACAATGTTGTCACTAAGTTCCATAGAAATTTCCCTGCCATTTTCAGACCCCTTTCTAACAGGAACTCTAAAAGGTCCTAAATTATCACACGTAGAAGAGTTATCCATAACAATGTCTTCTGTTGAAGCGAAAACCTCATAATTTTGACCACTYAAGCACTTAATTGGCCTAATAATACTATCATCCGAAGAATTGWATAATTCATTAGAGCAATTATAAAACCAATATTYTTGMTCTATTAATGGAACAAACTGAGATTTACCCTTAAAACTGGTGCCATTAAGTAAAATAAGCTTTCTTGGAAGACAATCATCAAGATCATTAAGCCATAACTCTTGTTTGACATAGTCTATATCTTCAACTGAGAAAGCTCCAAGATCAGGCAAGTTGATCACGAGTTTATCGTCTTCGTTGCAMAACAAATCAAACCCTGGAAACCCACAATGACTCGGCAAGGAATTGTTMTTGATCAGGAATGGGAATTGCACGTATTGACCCAACGGATCGTTGTTGTTGCACATTTGTGTTGTGCAATCATCGGACATCTTTAGGGTATCATGGCTCGATTTCGTGCACGTTATGTACAAGAAAATCAAGAGGAAAAAGAATGATCCTTTGAAATTTTCCATTTGATAGTAAGCTTATTAAGAACTTATTGTTCTAACAATTAAGTTTGAAACACCATTTTTAATGTATCATGGTTTGATCAAAATCATACCCTTGAGACTTTGACTTTGATTAAGTAATTGGTTGGTAGAATTATATTCTCTTTGGTACAAAATAAACTAGCGAGTTTTGTTAATGAATTAATTATATCAAAATGGATTATTATTGAGTAATAATAATTAGGTCTCTTTCACAAGAACTGTAATGTAGTACAAAYGGTAATAATAATGTAYGTAGTGAAGTCACCCCTTGGATAGTTTTATTAGTCGGCCGGATTCGGCCACTAATTACAAGACAAYTGTCCGCTTAATGTTCTTAATACCCATTTAATTATTACTAATACTAATGATTTATTTTAAGTAATATCCATTATTTTGGCATTATATTGCAAAAATGTAATGAGTGTATTCTTCTTGTAAGAACAAATTAAGATGAGTACAGTTGAAGAAACAAGTCAAATTGACATAAGCAATTTGGACGTACTATCTCACATTATCTCACTTTTTTCTAAGAAGTATATCAACTTATATATATGTACAATTTGGACTATAAAAATGCTTAATTAATATAATTAGCTCAATGATATGTGAGCAATGTGATCAGGCATTATTAAGGGGTGATTTGGTAGGAGAATTGCGGCAAACAGGACAAGAAGCATTCAACTTAAGCCATTCATCAATGCAATCAGCATGAAAACAATGACAACAATCTGGAATTGACTTTAAGGTCTCTTTAGCCATGTACTCTCCTAAACATATTGGACAGTTGTTGTCATCTGGCTTCGGCAGCCTCCTACTTTCGCCTAGCACGACTTTTGGGTACGACTCGATCGTTACTTGATCAAGTCCTTGAGTCAYTCSTTCGGGCTGTGGAGTCACTGCTGAGGCTAGTGCTTGTGCGAGAAGATTTGGTAGCCTAGCGCGATTTGTTCTCCTCCGGTGGTGAATTGCCTTGCTTATGAAGTAYGCRATGCAGGTGGTCACGMATATTATTGGTGTAACGAATGCTAAGGCGATTGCAAACAGTGCTGATTTCGAAAGACCTGAGATCAGATCATTAGCACCAACAATAGAAATCAGGGCATTAATAAGCAGAGTTTGTCATGTTACAACAAATGAACTTAATATATAAACTAGGGACCTTACCACGACGAGGAAGATTGAAGCATCCGACGTCTAAGCTGGTGTTGTTCTTGAACCTACAGACTCCACTTCGTCGATAGCAATCACCACACTCGCGAGGTGTAGCCCAAGTAAGCATAATGTTATCACTAAGTTGCGTAGAAAATTCCCTGCCATTTTTAGACCTCTTTCTAACRGGAACTCTAACAGGTCCTATATTATCACACGTAGAAAAGTTACCCGCAACAATGTTTTCTGTTGAAGCGAAAACACCATAATTTTGACCGCTCAAACACTTAATTGGCCTAATACTATCATCAGAAGAGTTGATGAAATCATYAGAGCAATTATAAAACCAGTATGTTTGCTGRAAAACAGGAATAAAAGGAGATTTACCAACAAAATTCGAGTCATTAATCGAAAGAAGCTTTCTTGCAAGGCAATTATCAGGATCATTCAGCCATAACTCTTGTTTNCAAAATTCGAGTCATTAATCGAAAGAAGCTTTCTTGCAAGGCAATTATCAGGATCATTCAGCCATAACTCTTGTTTMACATAGTCGATTTCTTCAACAGAGAACAGCCCCGAATGAGGCAGGTTGATCATCAGCTTAAAATCTCCATCACATAACAAATCGAACCCCGGGTATCCACACGAATCCGAGAAGGACTCGTTCGTGATTAGGAATGGAAATTGTACGTACCGCGACACGGGTTCTTCGTAGGTGCACACTTGTGTTAAGCAGAACTCAGGGTTTAGGTTGTTTCCCTTGCATTCAGTGGAAGTTGCCAAGAAAAAAATGTGCAAGAAAAAGATTGCWGCTGTTTTGAGGTTTAGCATGTTTTGAACTTGGAAATTGTATGCATTTGTTATTTTGTGAGAACATATGTAAGATCGTTTGGTCGTTATCATTGACTTTTGTAGTTGGTTGTTCATGAATCATGATGGCATACAATTTGTTTGATAATTTTGATGAAATGTATGATGTAATTAAAKCTTAATTATCAACTTGAAGGATCAAGTTAAAATGATAATGTCATCATGATTATTACAGATTAATATTATTATACTACTTTTGGATTGTTTTGTCACGCTACACTCTAGATAGTCTAATTTTGCTGATCATGAACAACAATTGAGTTTGACTTTTTAATTTGTCATTATTATTATTACTCTTATGTCATTTTTATTATAATAATAATTATAATTACTGATATTTTTATGTAATATTATAAATGGATTTATGCTTCGGATTGCCAGGTCATTGTTAGGGCAATTCAGCATAAACTTTTTACTCATGAGGAGTATGGTCGTACTATCAGGGAGATTGTGCTTTTGGGGAAATGGGGAATAGTTTTATACTGTATTATGTTTTTTGCTTTCAGTTCCGCGTTTGTGAGTTAACCGGGCAAAATGCCTTACGATTTTAAATCGTAAGACACAAGGATAACCTTTTGTTTTTGTTTGTTCTCTTGTTTTGTGCCTGTCAAAAAAACAAAAAAAAAAAGGATTTATGCTTCGTTACATAATCAACACGAGGGTTCGAGATATTTGTAAATTTAGATACCATATTGATCGACCTTAGTCGTATACTACCACTAGTGTTGTTAATTTGTTATTAGGTAATTTCAATAAGTCTATTATGGTCCCGGGCAAATGTTCATTTCCGAAACTAGAAATGTTCATTTTCGAAATTAGAAATGTTCATTTTCGAAAATAGAAATGTTCATTTTCGAAAATACAAGTGTTCATTTTCAGATATGAACATTTATATTTGAAAATGAACATTTTACATGTTGAGATGAACATTTCTAATTTCGAAAATGAACATTTGCTCGGGACCATGATGAAGATCATGATCCCGGGACCATAGTAGAATTTGCGATGTAAGTTTTGGTTCAAACATGGCCCATTTTGTATTTGGGTCAAAGATGAGTTGGTATAACATTCATGTTGATATGATCCATTATGCAATGGGTTGGGCCTATTTTTGTTACAGTTTGAGCGCAATTTTTTTGCGCAAATTATTAGGTACAATCCTCCCTACCTAGGAAAATACAACCCCCTAGCTTATGTGGCACATGATTTATTCCCCCCTATTATCTCTCACGCATGATTTTAAAAAAAAATAAAAAATCATTAATTAAATAAAATTAGATAAATATAAATATTTGACAACTAATAAAAGCAATGGAAAAAAAAGGCACGTGTATACTAGGGGGTTGTATCTTGCAATGTAGGGGGGTTTGTATAATATAGGCCTTGATTTTTTTGTTTGACCCTGGGTCCATGTAACTTTAGATGGACCAATAGGTCTAATATGGTTTTGAGACCATATTCCTTATCCGGGGCCCGCGCAAATGTTTATGTCCAAAAATACAAAAGTTTATTTTTAGATATGAACATTTGTATTTGAATATGAACATTTACATTTGGAGATAAACATTTGTATTCGGAAATAAATTTTTAGAGATTGACATTTGCATTTGAAGATAAACTTTTGTATTTTGAGACATGAATATTTGTCCGACGCCTTAACGTGAACTATAAGAATTTGTGTAGATTGACCCCCCAACTTCAAGCCCACGCGCCTAACAAACCAGACAGCCCACACGTGATACGCAACGCCCTCATTCCACTACAAATTCTACTATGGTCCCGGGACCATATTCGTCATTATGGTCCCGAGCAAATGTTCATATTCAATAGTACAAATGTTCATTTCCAAAAGTAAATGTCAATATCCAAATGTTCATTTTCGAATGCAAATGTTCATATTCAAATACAAATATTCATATTTGAAAATGAATATTTGTATTTTTAGACATGAACATTTGTATTTTTGGATATGAACATTTACTCGAAAACAAAAAGAGGAATATGATTTTGGGATCATAATAGACCTATTGTCATTTTACTGCTGTTTGACTACTCTTTGTTTATATTTTCTTCTTTTGTTATTTTTCTCTACTTGGAGATCACATCCTAATTGGGCTTTTTGGGCCATTTTGACCCATTTTCAACTCATTATATTAATCCCATTGTTATATACTACGTACTTATAGTCACTCAGTGGTAGATCGCAAATTTAGTGGAAAACAATGGACTCTTTAGTAATTTTTAGAATTGACATATTTGTATCATTTATTTACTACAGTAAAAAAAGAGCCAACAAAGTAATTGATTGGATAGTCAATGTAGGGCATCTTGTTAGCAAATATAAAAAACTACCTTCTTTTGAAACACCTTAGGTCTAATTTTGTAACACTTAAATGATCAATTTAACCAAAAATTATGGTTAAATTAAAACACTATATTTTATTTATATATTCACGATAGAAATTTGTGAGCACTCGCAGAAGTTTGTAATGGACCCTAGTTTTACATATCAATTTTAAAATTTATTTTGTGCATTCCTGCTCATTATGTAATTCTTTACATTCATACATGTGAAAGCTCATGTCTCTCCCCTCTCTTACATGGGAGCTCATGGCTCTTTTGGTAGAACCGTTCTTCCTACCTCTCCGATATTTTGTAGAGCTCTCTTGTTTAGCTCTACACTTAATTACAACTCAATAAAACATCACCTATTTAAAGTTGTCGCATCCTAATTCTAGAATTTCCCACCAATTAGAAATATCTTACATTTTTCCTAGATATTTATACAACATGATTTCTGAAGATTTAATTTTTCTCATAACATATATTTAATCTTTTAACAAATTAAAATATTTCTAGATAAACTCCAGATATCTTTCACTTCTTATACTTCGTATCAAACATCTAAAATTTTCTAGAATAACATACGAGTTTGTGCTATTTGACGTACCATTTTTTTTTTTTTTTTTTTTGTGATTTGGTGCTTCCCATGACACACATATAATTATCATGACTTCATGAGGCATGTACTGGCAAGGCTGTTGTTACTTTTTCTACTTAACTTAGTATTAATGATGCGAAGTATATAAGAATAACCTATGTTCTTGTATAGCTGTATATGCCATCTACAAAAAGTCTTACGATGACGTGCAAGCAGGGTTAAGTCTTAACCAAGTCTACTACAGACTTTTTCCAATAATCCTCATATCTATTGGACTAAACATCATTTATAGAGAATAAGATAGTACAAGTGGTTAAAACATCACTCCCGATTTCATGACATCCTGAGATCGATTGTCTCATCCCTGCCCCTTGTTACTCTCTTAACTAGCACCAAAAAATTCACTTACATACTAGATCTATATATGATATGATCACATCCATATTATACAAGAAATTATCATTATATATCCTAGTTTATATATGAACAAATGTAAACAAAAAAAAATTAAAGATTATAAGTTAAATCATCATAAATAAGAAGAGAATCATCATACTGTGTGTGCTAGTCACAGTAGTCAGATGAATAGGGTGGAAGAATTCTGCAAATAGGGCAAGTTCCGTTACATCGAAACCACTGATCAATCACAACTCAGAATGAAACCTATGACAACACAACGGTAATATCTTCAGTCTTCTCCTTGGGAGTGTACTCTGACAAACATATCGAGCAAATATTATCGTCCTCTTAATCATCCTCCCACTGTCTCTATGATTACACTCGGGAACGAATCGATTGTCTCCTCGTCCAGACCGTCGTTTCGATCCCTATCGGTGGTGGTGCTCGTGGCGGATGAGGGTGCAACGGTGCCGGACCGTCACCCGTGTTGTTAGGTGTAGCAATGTCGAAAACATAGTGGCTTGACATTCGACGATGGGGGGTGTTGTTGTTTCGGTCTGAGCAGCAGCAACAGCATAGCATAAGAAAGCAGCAAGCATGGCAATTGCTGGGACTAATACAAGATTATTATTGATATAACTTTTAATTTGCTAATACAAGATCGATTAGCAACAAATTTGAGTGTTTTTTTAATTAAGTAGATTTTTGGGTGGGAGGAACCACCAAAAATATGGATTATGATAGAAGTTATATACTTAGACTCTTTGAATAAATATATCTAATTTTAATTTAATTTGCTTATAATAATTAATTGTATTACTATTTTTTAGTAGACCTTACATATGTATTTTTTGTAAAGTATTAAATAATTGTCACTTGAACTTAATAAGATTTTGGAGTATCTTTTATATTCAATCACTAATAAATTCTTCTTGTCAATTCGTCATTTAACTGTTAAGTGCTCAGGTTGCTTGTACATTCAAATAAGGAGTAAGAAGGCAAGGAATGACACAAATGACTTTGACTTGGGATGTAGTTAATTAGTATATAATTAATAGTTTTTAGCCCGTGCATGCACGGGTCAAATTTGTATTGATTTTTTAATTTAATTTTGTTAAAATTATAATATCCACGTTATTCAAATAAAAAGATTGATTTGTCTTATAATGTTGAAAGTATATAGTAGCAATCCATTTTACTTATAAAGTTGATCAAAGTAATGAAAATACAAAAGGTGAAGAGTGTGAAGACTAATAGCATTGTTTGGAAATATTACAGAGAACTTGTCAAAAAAAATAAAGAAAAAAATGGAGATGAGAAAAATGAATGAAAAATGAACAAAAGTTGAATGAAGATGGAAATGTCTAGGCAGTTTTTGCCCAAATATGTTTCATGGGTGGCTCGTGATAAACTCCGTGAGTTGCGTCATTCGGGTTCCATAAGGGAATATGTGAAGGAGTTCATGCCGCTATTGTTGGAGATTTCTGATATGTCCGAGGAAGACAATGCAAGGTGTTCTCGTTCATTACGGCTTTGAAGCCATGGGCGCAAACTGAATTGCGTAGGGAGGGAGTCACGGATCTCTTTTCGGCTATTATGGTTACCGAAGCCTTCGTCGATTGGAACAACTCTCGTGGGGAACAAGCCAAAGACAAGTTCATGAAAAAGAAGGACGTAGGCAAGTGTAGCAGCATCGATGCGCCAAGGTTTAAGGCAAAGGAGGAGAAGGTTGATGCCCCGAAGGTTGCAAAGAAGTGAGATTATGGCTGTTTCAATTGCAAGGGTCTGCACTTGGCACGTGAGTGCCCAAAGCATCAGAAGTTGGCTGCAATCTAGGGCGAGGACGATGCAGAATGCTTGCCTTCTGAGGAGGATTAAGTCTCTCCCCGACTCGGTGCACTAAGGCTGGTCGAAACAAGTGGTGTTGTGACAAAGGAATAACTAATCGTTTGTTTGGTTTGATTTACTTTTATTTCAGTTTGTGTGTTTATGGATTTCTAACATTTGGTTTTAATGTTGCGTGTGTTTGTAAGTGGCGTCATACACATTGRCAGAATGTGTTCGTCACAAAGTGTGTGTGAGTGATGTCATACATGTTGGTAGAACGTGTTCGTCACATAGTCATGTAAATTTGTGAAAGTAGGTTACCTTTATAATTTTACTATGGTTTGTATCTAAAAACTYTGTGTAAATAAAAYTTAACTTTCGTGTGGTGTGAAATGGTTGCCTCATTTGTTAAGGAAGCGTTTCCTTGAACAAGTTGATATTATTTAACGCACGATTATTTACCCAGTCATGGTGTCTTGGTGTTTGTACTCAAGGCATGGTGCCTTGGGGAGTTTGTAGCCCAGCTTGATGTCGTGGTGAGTTTTTGTAGTCCAGCATGGTGCTACGATGAGTTATGTACCAAGGTAATGTTAAGTCTCATTGTCATAGGACGATMAACWTGGCATAAGCAAAGTCTTGGGAAGGATGACGTTCGTGGATCTGCCTCTAAGAGTACAAGTTTACCCTCTCTTTTTGGCGRAAAAGAGAAGTGTTACGTTGTTCAACTCCTCGTTGGATGTGTGTGTGGTTATGGAACACATACATGTTCAAAAGGAGGTTCTATGGTTGTGTTATAAGTAYAAGTTGGGCAGGTGCCTTTTCTTRTAYRAAGTCCTTTGGTTGGGCCAATCTTTGTTCGTATGGTCCAACAAGGTTGCAAATTAAAAGTCCCTTGGTGGGMAACTGTTTGTTTTTATGATCGAACAAGTTTTGAAAAAGTCCTTTGGTGGGCCGATCTCATTCGTATGGTCGGATGACAATGGTTAAAGTCCCTCGGTTGGGATTGGTTTCTATTGTTCATATGGTTGAACAATTGTTCTTGGTTGTATGGTCAATCTAGAATGACTTGACGAGGTTGTCAAGCTCATTTGGTYGGGGTGGTTTGTAAGACCTCGAAATTCCGAKGTCAGAATTGGCAAGCCTTGGGCTAGGTTTAGCCCTTGGTTGACACTATCGATGGTCAKTATTTGTGATTAAGGCACGCGGTGTACGTGCCCTTTGTGGAAACAACGCTAGTGTCGTTGGGGCGCTAGGCGTGTCGCAAGGCGTAAGGCGATGCTATGTCCAAGTTAAGCGGAACATGAAGGGTTCTAAGTAAGGTCTAAAGTCTCTTGCATGTTAGCTTATAGTCCATGAAATACTTAAGGGTCGTTGGATACAAGTTGTTGACGTTTCGAGCAACCGTACAGACTGTATGGCTAATGTTTGAATTGGGTGTCTTCTAGGAGCAGAAGCATTCATTTAATTTAACCTCTTTATGGGAAAGGTCCCCCTCCCTTGGCCTTGGGCGGCGCCCATGAGTAAGGCCTCTAAGCCGTGGGCCTTGGCTAGGGGCGTGTCTAGCACTTGTGTGGGCAATGCTAGACACAATGAGCATATTGGTGGGTACTTGAGATTACGGTTGGCTCGAGATTGTCGGTACTTGTGGGCCCGTCGGTATGCGGATGCTTGGGTGTGCGTTCCTTGGTCTAGCTTGGTGCTAGTAGAACAAGGGCTACGCCTCGTGGATGTTGCTCGGTTACTTGATGTTGAATGCTATTAAGCCTAGATCCTATGTGGTGCATTGCTGCGAAGCGACACCATGAATCAGTCGATGAAGAGTGACATGCGCCTCACATGGGATTGGTTGAGATACTGAGCATTAGACTTGAACAAAGGCTCTCGTGCAAGATCACGGACGTGCTAGCATGGAAGCATTGCATGGTTACTGACCATGCAAGCGGCAAGGCATTGCACGCAATAGGGACCTGAGACAAGGATTAGATGCCATGAGCTCCACCAAAGCATTGCGATAGGCTCCCAAGCATGTGTGCTGGTTAGCAAGCACGCTGGGTGACTGAATGGTGAAATGGCGTTCTTTCTTTCAATCTAGTGAGATCCCCGAGGATTGCGTTACAATGCATTGGTGCCTTTCATGAAGTATGCATGCGGTATCCATCTGTTTGCATGACACATCATATCGTCACTGAAGCGACCGCGTAGTCGGTCGCCCAACGTGAGGGCGCCTTGTCTCTGCCATTGCCTATGTGTGTGTGTTGTGTGTGTGTGTTGTAATCAGCCCGCGAAGTCCGAAAACAAACTCAAAAATATTAATCTGTTTTCAAAATCATTAACTCCATAACTTAATAAAAGTTTAGAATGACAAATTCAAAATGAAGTTGTAATTTGATATTTTTCACCCCCAGATAAATAAAAAATAAAACACAAATAAAATACATACAATATTGCATGTTAAGCAAGAAGCCATGGGAAGCCAAGCGCAAGTGTCGAGTTCGCTACAAATATGGACAACGTGGCATTCCAAACCTACCCACTGCACCAAGCAATCACAATGAAACCATATGCATACAGCCTGCCAGGCAACATACTTCAAAACACATCATTTGAAGCTGAACTCAGCTTAAGCAGATCGGACATGCGATTATCGTCTCAGTTCATCTTTCAATAGTTCCGCCCTCGGCAATCACCGCCCGTTGGACTCAATCAATGGACTATCTGTCAAGCCTTTTCCCGCCTGTTGACCGTTGGGCCTCGCCCTCGATCGAGAACTTCGGGTTAGGAAGTTGGAAATGATAGCTGGACGTTGATTCGGTTCTGCTCCATTACACGTCCAACAAAGGCCTTGCTAAACAGGGATAGAGATATACCCAGAGATTATTACATAATAATGAAGCGGCATAAATCATCCATAAATTATAAATACTTGGTATATTTATGTTTTCTAATTGTGAAAATTGACACTAATTTAACGGTTGTTCCATTGATTTATAATGAAGAAACTTAAAATAGACTGATCATCCATATATAACGGTCCAAAAGAAGGACTAAAGAGGAAATTTATACTCTTTGTCCCATGCATACTGCTCAGTTTAGCTAGTAAAGTTCTGCACGATCTTCCACTGCTCCCTCCTAGCAGCCAACTTTCAACTAGACATTTATCACCCAGGGCCTGCATTGTAGTACAATTAACATAATTTAGTAATGGTGTCAGTCCCGTGAATACCCTGTCCACCAACGAGTCAAGCAGGATGATGCTGAAGTCATTTCAGGAGACTCTGACTATCCAGCATAGTTGTAGTTAACAAATCGCTAAGAGTTCAAGTCTGATGGTTGCAACTCCCATGTCCTAATTTCCTTAGGATGCGCTTGATCAAGTTACTGGCACTAGTTCTGATAAGTTGTCCAACCTAGCCCTCCATAGTGGGTACTGTGAGACATCAGTTCTGATATTGATGTTTGATAAAGAATTAGGGGTTAATGAAAGAATTGTAGCTAGGTCAGTGAAGTCTTGCAGGTAGTATGTTTGTAGCCATTCTTAAACAACTTTGTCCAAGCCCACCTTTGCAACTCATTGTGTCTGATCAGAAGACATTCCTCCCGACAGTTTTCCACAGATGCATAAAATGAGAAATACTCCAAGAATGTATTAATAGAGTGGCCAGCTTTAAGTTTGAGCTAAAAGCCAAGAATAATGGTCAAAGGTAAGTAGGTCAGTGACAATTTGAGAGGCTTTCCAACCATATACTATTTCCTTTGCCTGCGGGCATCCTTGAGTATGTGGAAACAAGTCTCAGGTGGTAGAAAGTAAGAAAGGGCAGGTGGGAAGAGGTAGGGAGGCCTCTTAAGCTATAGGGTTGATCATTTCGTAAATAAATGTGTTTGATCATTCTTGCGATATGTCTATATTTTCCTGTCTTATTAGTTGGGTAGTTATTCAAATATTTCAAAAAGATAATGAAGCGGATTTTTTTTGTGTGTAATCTTCACTCATTTCCTCGCCTTTATCAGTTTGTTAATGTGCACACACTTTCATAGCCTCATCTATCTCTAATTTACTCTAATGACCAGCACCAGCACCGACACCGAAATCAAGGTCGATCCCGAGGTAGATAAGGTTCCCGTCCCAGGAGCAACACCATAGCATATATATCCCGATGTAAAAGAAGGATAAACCCTATGTCGAACACCACCCAAAGCCGATTATTTTTGCTTTAGAAGTGTTATAACTAATAGGAGTTATGCATTTTATAATTATAATTTTTGCTTGGTATTGCAGGTAATCAATGCGTGTTATTGACTAGAACAAACTCTCATACAAAATCCTCATTATTATTAAATTTGGTTGRTAATAATCAAGTTCAGTAATGGTACCACGTGCAGTGGAAGAGTTAATTTCACACTAGTACTACCATATAGAAAATCCTTTTGTTGAATACTCCGTATATAATATATTATGTATACTATATAATATATAATATATAATATATAATATATAATATATAATATATATTATATATTATATATTTCATTTGTTTTTTTATTATATGTTTAATACCAATTTGACACGGTGTTTAAGAGATGATTGAGTTAGATAAAATAGTTGAATAAGTTAGGTAAAAAAAATAAATGTACTGTGTGAATGATTCTTTTTTTTTTGGAAAAAAGCAATTTGATTAGGTGAATTAATGAAAGTTGAATTTTGAATAGAGTGATTCATTAATGTTAGAGGCTTAGAGTAAGTAAAATAGACAAAAAGTTAATAAGTTACTATATATTTAAATTGATTTGGAATAACTTTTTTAAAGAACATGCCAAATTGAAAAGTAGAAAAAATAAAACCCCGATATGTAATAATTAAGCTCCTCTATTTTCGAAATTCTATTTGATTTCCTAGTTTATAATTATTTGATTCCTATCAATTAAAGATCATTATTTGTGAAAATTATTATTCAATATATTCTTTTTTAAAGGATATAAATAATACAGCAAGGAATACTTCTACATATATATAGCTTAATAGCATTTTGGTCTGAATGTTCATATCATGACCAAATGAGAAAAATATAGAAATCTTGATATCCAGTCTAATAAATTTATCTACATTGAGTCATATATTTAATGGAATTTTGATTATACTAAATAATTTTTTTAAATTGAAAGAATTAAAATCGTGTACATCTGCGAGGAATCTATTAAATCTAGTGTAAAAAATAAAGCCTAATGCTCATGACTTTTCATAACAATTTGTCACAAGTGTTCGTGGCCAATGCTCATACTTTTTGAATAAAACCTACGCCTATGGCCATGTATATTTTCATTGTAACTCTCCCTCCCCCACACACAAACTACACACGACTTTGTAATGTATCTTTTTTTTAAAGATAAACCGAAGGTTTGCTTCATTTCTTTCCATTTTATGCTCTTACATAAATCCTCAATATTTAATTCCTCTCTCCTAAGATTGACATTTAAATTTCGTGATTTTTGTATGTGCAACTCAAACGCTCGTATGGATTCAATTTCAGTACGAATGTTTAGATTTCGACATGACAATAATGTTTAAGTCTGGATTCTAATAGTCACTCTTTTTATAGCAAATTTCAATTCGTTTAAGTCTTGAACATTGTGTATATATTTATGAATTTCCAACTTTATTATTTAAAATCTCACCCTATATTTAATTTTATATGTGGAGTCACTTACATATGCAATGGTTATTTTAAGTTTTTATGAATTTTGTATGTATCATTTATGTCGCAATTCGTTTTTAAATTGTCGCAATTTTACAAAAAAATTTTAACATTTACGAGTATAAAATTCAACGTCTAGTATTCAATATTCAATTTAAATTTCAATTTCAACAATGTCTAAATATTCATTTATGAATCGCAATCTTCAATGTTTGTATGTAATATTCAACTATATATAGCATATATTGTTAAATTCCAGAGGTAAATTATTCAATTTCAATCATCAATCTTCAACTTTTGTGATTGCAATATTCAACTTCTTTTAAAACAAAAATACAATGTTCAACATTTCTAATACAATATTCAGTTTACTAATATTTTCTAAAAGTTTTTTAACATTAATGTCCAATAGTAAATATCACTTTACGATTATCAATCTCCAACATTTTGTAATCAATATTCATTTTTTTTTAGATTCTTACTGTATGCCTTGTTATCAATATTTTATTTTTAGTGGTTTATACTTGTAATTATGTTTTTCATAATTTCCTAAAAGAAAAATAAATAGTTTTTAAAAAGAAAAACACAAACAAAATAGAAAAAAGTGAAAAATCTTGTAATTCTCCAGAGAAATAGCCATAATGCCATATTAACTATTAGCCAACATCATTTTCAACGCAGTAAACTAATTTTAATCATATGAATTGCTCAAACGGAGATAGCCAACATCATCTCATCTTCAATCTCATCAATCATCAATCAGCGAATCATCATTCACGCACATCGTCTAGACGTCCACTCAATCGAACAAGCATCGATCGTCTCCAATCGCAGGTCGATTGTCAATACGAAGTATAATAATGATCATTGAAGTTGATTACGAATTGAAGGTCGAGACGAAGGTGGTGTGGCGGCTGGCAAGGAGGCAAGTCAGGAGGTAGTTGAGAGATGGAGTATTGCGTTGTTGGTGTTGAATTGCAAATTGGAAGAGTGGAGGAGTGACTAATTGCAGTTCATGGGTTTCATGTTTTCAAAGTAGGGGGTCCATGTAATTTCACAGGACCCAGGTGCAAGTAAGAATTTGCGCCTTTTGTGTGAAGCTTATGAAGTAACTACAAGTAGTTTTGTGGCTCAAGACTGACCAATCGAAATTAAACGGGGTTCCGTTGACTTATGGATAACTTATTGTGTTTTAATCATTAACCATAATTCAATCAAAGTTTAGATGACAAATTCAAACAAAGTTTGTTGATATATTTTTTTTCCCATGTTTCTAAAAAATAAAAATCAAATAAAATTACATATAGTATTTGCATGTTAATCAAGAAGCATGGGAAGCAAGGCAAGGTGGATGAGTTCTACAAATAGGACACGTGGCATTCAAACTAAGCCACTCAACCAAGCAATCACAATGAAACCTATGCATACACTCAGGCAAATACTTAACTACATCATTGAGCTTATACTCAACTAAGCAGATCGGACACGCGTTATCGTCTCGGTTAATCTTTAGTATTCCGTCCTCGGCAATCACTACCGTTGGATACGAATCAATGGACTCCTGGTCGAGCCCCTTGGTTTCCGCCTGTTGACTGTTGGCCTCGCCCCGGCCAAGAACTCGGGTTAGGCCAGTTGAGAATGATAGCTGGACTTGATCGGTTCTGCTTCCGTTACACGTCCAGCAAAGGCCTGCTAACAGGAGAGATATACCCAGAATTGTGATAATAATGAACGGATAATCGACCATAATTATGATTACTTGGTCTATATTATCTTTGCTAATTGTGAAAATGGACACTAATGTACGGTTGTTCCATTCATTTATAACGAAAAACTTAAATGCTTGTCAATTCAGAAGATTCGCCAATCTTACACATAATTAGAAGTAGTATTTATTGATTGATATATAATATAGTATTAATAGCTTTAATTTGATCTAGTACGAACTTGGAAATTTCAACTCTTTGGTTTTCTACAATATATATGAAGAAAGTCAACTCTTAGCAAATTGTCAATAGAAAAATGTGGATAATCAAGATGTTAACAACTTGACAAGTATATACCAAATGACGAACCACTAATAGGCAAACTATCATAATTCGTATCGTATATATAGGTAAATGACTTAGTCCAGTCTATGATTGATTGTTATTTGCGTTATGATATTTTGGATTGAATTATTGAAAAATCTTGCATGTCAACTTTATATGTTTTTTTGGTACTATTACGTGGAGTTTCCATCGCCTTTGACGAATGGACTAATCTCTCACGAGAATTTGCATGAGTATCTCGATGGGCAACATTCCTTTCATTCTCAAGACTCGAATCCAAGACCTTGGTTAAGGAACTTGAGACCTTTAACCACTCAAGCCAACTCTAGTTGGTCAACTTTACATGTGCTATTATTGTAATTATTAAAAACATCCAATAACATATTGATCTTTATATTTGTAATTATCATATAAGATAATTAAACTCAAGATTTTTTGACGTGGCTTGATCAATTTTTCAACCTTTTCAAGATGAAAAGGTCATTGTTCTTTTTCATTCCAACTTCAATTAGTTGTTCATTGCCTTTTCTTCTTAACACGGAATTAAAAGGCATGAACATATCAACACCATATTCTACATGTATGTACAAAGATTAGTAAGATGATTAAGTAATTAATTACTCTTACGAAAAAAAATGAAATCAAGAAACAGAGGAAGAAGTAAAGCGAGGTGGATGGGTCCTACAAACAGGACACGTGGCATTCCGCCTGAGCCAATCATCCAAGCAATCACAGTGAAAGCGATGAACACATTCAGGCAAAACCTTCAGCACATCAGCCTGGTGATAATCAGACAAACAAATGGGACACGTGTTATCATCCCCGTGGCTCAGCTCTCCAACCACCACCGTCGGATAAGAGTCAATCGTCCGCTGATCGAGCCCCTTGTTGGGCTCTTTGGGCTGGTGCTGTTGTTGGGC
>SNQN01008776.1:0-26372 GCA_008642245.1 Bassia scoparia | reverse complement strand
CCCTGTAGAAGTCAATAGATAGGGTGTAGGCAACAGTCTTCATTGAAGCAAATAGTGGATTCTCGACAAAACTCATGACATTAACAATTAGTAAGGAAATTAAACGAAACTAATATCCGAATATATAGATGGCTTACGTTCGTCCAGGGACATCCGGCCACCGCAGCATACACTGTCTCCTTCATTCATCCTCATAACCAAAGTAATATTTCCCACCTTCATCCAATACCTCTGGTAATATGGTTGTATGCTCTTCTTTTCGTTATCGACTCGAATTGAACCTTAAGCAAGAGAATCTCTTTGAGCTGATAAAAAAAACACACGACACCTACATGAGCAACCATTTATTCGTCAACAAATTCCTATAATGTAGAATTTATAGTTAGGTGAAATGTTACGAGCAAATGATCCCACATGAACCTCTCTTAAACCTTATCTCTGTACCATCGTTCTCCTATGACTCGAAAATAAATAATGGTAAAAAAAGCAAAAAAGGGGGAGAAAACTAATTTTTTCAAAACATAACCTGTCAATCTCATGGAACATACCTACCTAAACAGCCTTGACCAAAGAAACATAAATCAGTCAATATTTTCACTCTATTCAATAATCAGACTAACAAGGTGTATTATTTGGGGTGTCCTGTGCCAGATTGCTCATACATTCAAATAACATACTTAAAGTATAAACTAACTAATTGAATTTAGAGTAATTCAATTTAAATGTTGGTTGTACAAGATCTAGCCTCTCCCGCTCGCCAGTCAATGAAATAATGCCAACCTAGGGTCATACTTCATAATTCCTCACTCAACAAACAAATTTGGAAGCCAAGCAAACCAGACACGTATATAATATCTTAGGAAATACTACTACTTATAATGTCCAAAAATAATACTTTTCTCAGCGTAACAACAAACGCAACTTGGAGAGGCTGCGACTCTAGGAAGATATTCAATGATGGTTTTTTAGAAGAGCTATAAGGGATATGTTAATTAAAGTAACTAGGGGAAGGGACCGTTCGGGTCCCACCCTTTTGCAAAAACCTCCATGTGAATTGGGTTGTCTTATGGGAAATTTGATTCCAAAAGCAGATTATTCCCCATAACCATTTTCATTAAGGGTATTGTTTCGGTGAAGTTTCTTGTCATGTAGTGTTTGTTTACTTTAATAAGTAGTGAAAGAAATAATCAAAAGTTTAGCATTTCCATTGTTAAAGTTTTCGTAAAATATTGGCAAAGTTGCGTTTTTTAATTGTTCCGAGGGAGATAATAAAATTTAATCATTATAAGTACATCATAAGTCAGAATAGTACTTGAATACAAAGTCAAATAATCAGTGAGTCAACACAATCCGAGCACCTGATTAGACAATCAATTTCTCCTATGTTAGGTTCCGCTCTATTCTTTTGCTGGTCCTCGCTGACCGAGAACATGCCGGATCAGTGTGGGCCCGTGTTGTATACGTATTCATCACACTGCCAAAGACAAATAGATACACCGTCGGAACGTTCAACCTTCAGTGCTAACAGACGGAGCAACACTGTTAGTCAAAGCAACCCTAATTTCGAATCTGGAGAATAATAAAATCATGTCCATTATCAGAGTATCCACATATGACACTTCATGACATGTTTGAACAATCAGCTATCGTTGCGATAAACCCTAATACATCATACATTAAACCCTAATTACACATTCAACAATCACAACATAGACAAACACTTCAAATTAAGTTTAGAGAAATGACGCCCTCGACGGAATTAAGGACAACGAAGAGAACTTGCCGTCACGCAGATATAACGTCTCAGTATACCGCACGGTGAGACACTAGATCTGAAAATAGTTTAACCGTATGATAATTAACAAACAGAAAAACTAGATTATTGATAAAAACGTAAAATATATAAAGAAGAACACTTGAAAATAAATCAAGTGAAAACGAATAAAGAGTGGGTGAAAATCGAGGGACAAGTATGACGAAAAGAACCACACAAAAATCCAACTCTTAAAACAATATTTTTTAATCCCAGATCTATAATCGAAAGTTCCTTAGATCTATATGAAAAAAAACCTAGGGAAAACGAAGTTCAAATCTTTTTGTGTAAAAACTACCATTGGTGTGTGGTGGATGTTAGCTCCCCGTCCTGATGGTGACGCTTCCCTCTCTCCGGTCGCGGCGAGGTTGAGGAGATGAGAGGGGAGGAGCGAGGAGAAGAGCAAGTCGCGGTGAGGCGGAGAGGCTGGAGAGAGAGAGATAGGAGCAGCGGTACGTTGGGTACAGTAGGGGAGGAGAGAGGGAGAGGGCGGTGAGAGACGTGGCGTAGGGAGAGACAAGACGGGGCGTCATGCTCTGGTGAGGGTGAGAGAGTCGTGGATAGAAGAGAGAGAGAGAGAAGGGGAGTTTTGAGTGGGTTTAGTGAGAGAGGAAGTTTAGTGAGTTTAGGGAGAGAGAGAGTTTGAAAGTGGACAAATAACACATCAGCATAAAAAAATCGAACAGAAAAATATTACTACGACGACAAATATCGATCGGCTCCATGTACGACTGATAGAAATCGGTCGGTTAATACACCGACCAGTATTTCGGTTCGGGAATAATTATTGTTATTTTTTTTAAGAAACTTTGTGCTGATGAGAGGAATTAAAACAACCAATGTTTACCACGGAAAAATCGGTCGGACGTACATCGACCGATTTTCAAACTCGGCTCGGTAAACCGACCGATTTCTCGGTCGGTAAATTTTCACCGACGCACTCGGTCGTTGATCGGGGCGGTGTTACCGCACGATTATTTTTATCGGTCGATAGTTACTCGGTCGGCCCACTTACACGAAATTTTGCTTAGTGTTTCTCGCGGTGCTCTTCAATAGAGACTAGGATGAGCTATTTGTTGCTCCTCGCTGACCTGCACGAGGAGAAACCTGCCAAGGTTTCTCCCATTCCAACGCTCAGTCAGTTCGTGACACAAGGACAGTAATAAGTAAGCAAGTAAATATAGGCAAGGTAATCAATGATGAGCTGGTTTAGCTTGGGTCGCCTATTGGTAGTATGTATGTCAGCTCGCAGGTTTTGGTTCCCGTTACACCTCGGGAATGTCAAACAATTGGATTGCGAGAGAGAGAGAGAGAAAAGAGTAATGATTGTTGCCAATCGAGTTGATTTGATTTGTGTAAGTGTGTTGATGTCCTGTCAAATCATTTCGAACACGCATCAAAGGGTATTTATAGAACTTGGTCCCTCTTGACTCACTTAGTGGTTCATGTGTCAATTGTTGGTTGGTTTACATTCCCCTGCCATCCTAGGCCTTGACTTCCCTTTTCTTCATTATTTCCCTTTTCTTTTTGAACTCTAAGGGTTGAGATTAATGATGTCATGTCCTTTGTTTGGGCCACATCAAATTAATAACTTAGAAATATAAAAGACCAACAAATACAAACGAAAATATCTAACAATTTAAATAAACGATCTAAATCATAAACACATAAAAAATTCTTACAAAACTGTTTATTAAAAAAAATTAAAAACTAAAGTAAAAAACAGTAAATAAAAGAAAATATCTAACAAATTTATGAACTTCTAGATCTAAAACAACAATAAAAAAAATACTTTCTCGCATTTTTAATGTTTAGTGCAATTTCCGTCATTGAACGCTTTATAATCTTTTGTGCATTGTGCTGTTATCCATTCTCGGACACCTCTCTATCCTACTGTTTAAATACACATTCTCTTACTTCACAGCTTCTGCATACTTTCCTCCCTTTACATAGAGGTGGTCTAAAAAGCTGGCCCGCGGGCTAGCCCTTGACACGACCGCAAAAATTACGGGCTTTTGGACATGAATTTTTCGGCCCAAGATCAAGCTGTCCGGCCCGCGTCTCGATTTTTCCGAAACTATGGCGGAATTTGGTCTTCACTTTTTGCGCATCTTTAGTTAATTTTTTGGCTCAGCCGAAAAGCACCCCACAAATTTTGTCTTTGAGGCAACACTTTTACGCCCGATTAAGGGCCTTAACTTCACACGTCAAGCCCGGTTCCGAACCCACTCCGGCCGGCCATGAATCACTCTCTATTTTACGTACTCTGCATCTATTTTTTACTTTCAATCACATGATTAGATAATATTTCTGGTTTGTTTTCATTAAATAGTGAATGAATAGCGAATAGTTTAAAATTGGAGGAGTCATATTATAATCCAAAATTTCTAAAGTGAAAAATAAAAAAAATCTTATGTAAATAATAAATAGTTAATAATAGAAAATATAATAAATATACATATAAAAAAGTATTTCTTTATCTTAAAAATATTAGTTTTAAAAAATAAAAACCATTCTCATCTCATTTAAAATAAAAAAATAATATAGAATTTTTACTTAAAAAACACAAAAAAATATATAAAAATTAACTATTCTACAAGACTCAGCACGCATTTATTGTATATCTTACCTTGTAATAATAATAGCAGTAAAGGAAAAAGGATAATGCAGGAATTATGGAGCATGGAATATATGATTGTTTATTAATTTAATTAATTGTCTAATTTACCTACCATTTTAAAAGTTTATGAATAAAACACATTTTGGACACCTGTAATGGTACTCTACTACCTATTTCGTACTATATTTTAACTTATAAGTTACCTACTTTGCCTACCTATACTTTATAAAAATTAAAAGTTATGTCGGTGCAAGGAGGTAAGGGGGGTTTAATACTTATAATCTGAAATTTATTTATTTACGTAGGTTTATGGAAAATGAGGTATGTACACCTAGAGTTACCAAACTCTAAGACAAGAGAATAAAGTTATTCTTATATGTGTAATAATTAGAGAAAAAATGATTTATAAAATAAGATTTAACATTTTTCTTGATTAATGAAAATTTTAACATTGGAGGGTTGTCAACCCTTAGAGTAACCCAGCATGCTTCTACCTATCCACCCGGAGCTATGTGGGGTTACAACCCACTACTAATAAAGCATTAAACTAATATTATTTTAAACAAATGGGACTCTATTCTCAATGCTACTAACAACACTATATTAGTGATGGGTAGTCAACCCARTGGGTAGATTAAATTTTATCCGAGTAACCCTATCACTCCCCAAACTTTATAATGTTTTGATTATTTTATGCTCCAAAATCCAAATCATTCACCTTTATAATGTGGACTAGCTTGGTCGTCTAACCATTTTACCTGACCATTTGACCAAGTCACCAAATTTWATTTATTGGTTGCATGCTTTACACAATTTAAGTCTTGTTTTCGTCAACTTATTTCAATAAATTTTAATAAAAATAAATTCAATTTAGTAAAAATAAGTTCAAGCCTTAAAAAAAATTTGTTAAGGCTTTTGTGAGGAAGATAAGATAAGATAGATAAGGAAAATATGTTATATGTGATATATTTTCCATATGATAGATTAATGTTAGTAGTTTGTTATGATATTATATAAGTCGTGGGAAAAATATTTATATTTTCCTTATCTACCTTATCTTATCTTATCTTCCTAACAGTTTCAGTAAAAATAAGTTCAGTTTTAGTAAATTTAAGTTTGTTCAGTAATAAAAAAWTTAATTTAGTAAAAATAAGTTCAGTTCARCAAAATTCAGTCAATTAACGAGAACTAGGTCTTAGTGTTGCAAACATGAAATAAAATCATAGCGAAATATTAACAGAAATATACAYTTTTTTATGCATTGTACAAGCATCTATAATTTTTCATTTTTTCTTTTTAAGTTATATACTCCATCCGTTTTTTTAGAGGTTCCAGTTTTCTTTTTGGGCCRTTTTCAAATARATGTTGTAAATCAATCTAAAAATAACTTTTTTACCTTTTACCTACTTTATTTACTCTAACATTAATGAATTACTCATTTCTAAAGTCAACTTTCATTATTTTACCCAATCTATTCACCCAAAATTACTACAGAGTTTTTCCCATAAAATTTCATTCACACATTTACTCTTTTGCCTAACTTATTCAACTTTTTACCCAACTTATTCTAATTATTTAATTCACTCAATGAACTCTTAAAAACCGTTCCAAATGATATGGAACATCCAAAAAACGAGAGCGTATATATTTGAAGTGCCCTAGTGAAATATTAACAGAACTGACTAATGAATTGAAATTAGTTGTTAACTGAACTGTTTACGCACTGAATTGAAATCCAGAATTGAAGTTATAAGTTATGATTTACAGAACTGACTAAACTACTAGAAACCGACAGCTGGACTAATAATGGGGTATCTGCGTCGTCGCGTGTTGACTACTACCAGTCTACTACGCTCTTCTAATCTTTTATTTTATAGAATAGTTTTTATTGAATAAAAAGTCCCTTGAACGAACTAATTGACCATGTTCAGTCCATCCATGACTTACATTAGTCCGCGGCTGCTCATGTTGGTTCTATTCTTGCACATATAAATATATTCGTGATTTGATACTTCCTACAATCTAAAACTCAAAACCTCCATTACCAAGTTTAATCACCATCCAAGAGATTTTTCATTACACGAATAAATCGATTCGGCTTTACACTCACTCATCAAGCATGTGCGGCAAACATGATTTCTTCCTGATCGTTCGTCGTTCTGGTGTAGCCTAATGCCGGACCTTCTTAACTACGACAACGAGATTAGGTTAATATTTTGGCAAAAGCATGAGAAGATTACCATACATAATATGTTGGGGTATATGAATGATTGATGTAGCCTCATACAACTTGATTAGTTGATTGTCAAGAATGAGGATGCCCTGCTTTGCTATCTACTATGTGCTCGCCATTTCTTTATTTAGATAGATTATGAATAATGTGATTGTACAAAGTAATTTTTTTTAGTTACAGATGTTAATCTTGATATAATTTTAGTGTAAGTTCCAGAGATTTGAAGGTGATTAATGTAAGCATCATGTCAATTTCAACTGATGTAAATGTCCAAGAAAGTACTTACTTCCTCTATAAAGGTAAAATATAATTTTCATCGTTTTGATCATTTATATGTGTATACAAAATTTCAACTATGGACAACTTATATTATTTGGTATTTTATGAAATTAACATATTTTAACTCTCTATATAAAACTAATTTACTCTCTCCGTTACGATTACTTGACACTGGTATTAGGTTTCTCAAGAAACAAGTTTTTTAATTGTTGTAGTTATGTTGGATAGGTAAAGTAGAGAGAAAAAAGCATGTGTAATTTGCACAAAAAGAGCAAAAAAAAAAAAAATAGTGGGGAAAAATATGAGAGATAAATCATACTAGTAGTAATTAGAGCTCTCCCTGTACATCGGTTGGCAAAACATCTACGGGAAATCCCAAATACAGCCCAACTATTATAATTCCATGAATATTGTTCACGGTCATCCCTTTTTTTGAAAGAATTTTATTGGAAAAACGTCAATTCAAATGGCGGTTTCCATTTCTAAATTTTTTTAAAGTGAGTTAATTCTATAAGATGCAAGTTTAAATAGCGGTTTTTCAAAACTAAACAACGTCATTTCAAATGGCGATTATCATTAGAAACTGCTATTATTATAAAAAAATCAAAAAATTGCTTTAACTTGGCGTTATTGTTGAGAATTGTAAAAAGTGTAACTATATTGTAGGAATTGGAGAAAAAATTGGACAATTAAGAAGAGGAATAGCTCATATTAAATCAGAGGGAACGCACTTTTAGTAAGGATATAAAGATCTTTTTACCCTAAAAATTACCAAAAATGAAATAAGAGAGGTTGCACTATCTGTTGTAACACTCATTGATAGAAGTTCGCAAGTAAGTAACGGAGAGAATGACATGGATTGGAAAAAAGTGATAACAATTTGCTTACCAACTACTCCTGTATTTCTTTCCTTATCTATCTATTTCTATTCCCTTCTTTTTGAGAACCACACCACAAGTTTAATAGGATAACCCATAGCTTACATTGCAAAACATAAGGAAACTCTAAAATGAGTTGCATTTACTATTAGGGAGAAAACTAAAAATAATGTATATAATGTGAGTGTGGTAAAAAAGTATGAGAGAGGTATGTAAAAGGGTAAAGTATGGAAAGTGTTAAGTAAAAATGTTGGTTAAAAAGTATGAGAGATGTGTCCTAAAATGAATTAAAGTTACAATGCATAAAACATTTAAAATCGTACAAATGAGAAAATTGCACAGAATATTCAAAAACGGGGAGTACAAATGACACTTTGAAGTATCATGTTAGAGAGGAAGTACAACTCTTGAGTTGTGCGTTATACTTATTTACCTCTTTTTTGGCTAAATGGTTACCCACTAAAAGTTACAATTATAATTTTGTAACATAATTACAAAACGAATGTCACTCCACTCTGCACTGCGGGCACCCCTTCTTAACCTTTCTTCCTAATCAAAATTTAATTCATTCTTGTTATTAAATAATTGACCATTTAGGGTTCTTACTCTGTTATTTGATTCTCTCTTTCCTTGTTTATTCTTTGATGCAACTATCACCCTGGATGCCGACTAAGAGACACGGAGAAGGATTATTATTTATTATTATTATATTATATATATATTATTATTTATTTATACTATATTAAATATTATTATTATTATTAATATATTATTATTTAGGTTATTTTATGCAAATGACCACAATAGGTGTAGATCGAGTAGTACAATGAGGGAGGGGAATATAAGGATCAAACCCTAATTACAAAGATTTAAAGTGGAGTTGAGAGCCACTGCTCGAAATCCTCTTTCTCATATTTAAATTGGAGTGGAGCCAATGCTTCCTTGCAGTATTTGCATGTATGTTGGAATTATGTCCGTCGATCTGGATCCGCCCTATTTTGATGAGTCTTACTGATAGGAAAATAAGTTGTTATATCAAATTAGGAAGCAAAATTGGAACGAAAAATTGATGCGCCGTGTATGTGACCTGTCTTAGAAGCAAAATTTCGCCCCGACTAGGTGCAATCGGCTGCACACGACGTTTGCCCCCCCAAGTTTAACACATCACTCCCTAATTCGTGTACTCGAGAAAGGGAGTTGGAACTTGTATATGTGCTCAGTTCAGAAAGAGAAGAGAAGTGTTTGAGAGAGAATTGTTTTTGTGCATATATACCCAAACTGATTGGAGACGAAGCAATGTAAAGAGTGAGGGTGGAAGGCAAACGGGAAGTAACGGTTGAGGCATTAATGTAGGGCGAGAATCAAGGRAGGTATTGAAGGCATAACGATTACAAAAATAAAGGCTAACGCCGGCTCGAGTYGAGCTAGATGGCATCAAAAACACTCGCATGGGATACCTAATACCACCCTACTCACTAATTATCTAGTTTTCTGTAAAACAATGGGTTTATGCTTGCTCAGAACGAACAGTTTATCACACTTCTGTTTGCATTTGATAAGGTTGTGGTTTTTGTTTACTTAAAACCCAAATACCAAAGTCTAGTTGTACGACTGTATAAAGGAAAATTTGTTGCCATTTAGCATACCAGCATAGCAGATTCATAGTCACTAAGCAGCTTGGAATATTCAGTTATTATTTGCAAAAGGAATACAAAAATTATCATAACCAGAATATCATGCAATGTGACAGTGCCACCATTATATTTATATGGATTGCTCWAGTATGTATCCATATCAAACTAATTCAAACACTGTTGCCATCTTAGTCTAAGGAAAATCTGAAGCAGAAGCTATCGGCCGCATTAGCACCACTTCAATGACAACCTCAATGTCTATTCTCCATGAGTTGATTAATTAGTCTCCATCAAGGGTGGGCATTTGAACTAGAGGACCTTGATGTATACTCTGCTACAAGTTTTGAAAACCAAGAAAACTTATTTTGTAACAAGCTTCTAGGAGAATCAAATTCCTCGACGAGTCCTATAAAAATGACAAGCAAGGAAAAATGAATTATGCATCAGTTATCAAGTGTAGGCGACTAGGCAATGAAGCCGACATGTTGTAACTTGTAAGAGAGGTTTTATTCATTATACCATGACTGAGAAGCAACACCATGTCACTGTCAAGCACAGAAGTGATGCGATGTGCAATGATAATCAGTGTACAATCCGAAAAATGTTGTTTAAGAGTTTGTTGGATAASATTGTCAGTGGCTGTGTCAACTGATGCAGTTGCTTCATCTAGGATTAACACCTTGCCTTTCTTCAGTAAGACTCGCCCAAGACAGATTAGTTGTCTCTGACCCATGCTCCAATTCTCTCCATTCTCATGAACTGTATGCCGCGTTAAATGAGGAAAAACATTATGCATTGCATATAGTTCAAAAAAATACCTTATAATTCAAGTCAGATATCTGATTCGGAAGAATTTAAAACAAACCGTTAGAATCCAACTTTCGTTCCATGTTCCTGACTCCATCTCCAAGCTGACACTTATCCAAAGTCTACAAGAAATTATGAAAAATTAGAGATGTCTAGGCTTATMGTTTAATCATATACCAAAAGAAAGACACTCACATCCCATATTTGTGTATCTGTGTACTGCTCGAGTGGGTCTAAATTGCTTCGAACAGTTCCTTGGAACATGGTTGGATCTTGAGGAATAATGCTCAGTTTTGACCTCAAATCTTGGAGTCCAATGGATGCGATATCAATGCCATCAATCATAATACAACCATTTGTAGGTTCAACTATTCGGAAAAGTGCTTGTATCAAAGTTGATTTACCACTTCCTGTTCTTCCAACAATACCTGTTTTCATCCCTCCCGGAAAAGTGCATGTCACACCATGTAACACGAGTGGCAAATGTGGAGCATATCGAATTTGCAAATTGTTTATACTTATTTCACCWCTAGACGGCCAAGAACCATCTGGCCTGTTTTCTGGTATGATAAGAGGAGCTTCACTGGGAATGGTCGTGTACTGAAGAATTCTCTCCACTGATATCATTTTGTTTTCCAAGTGGCATAAACACCATATTAATGTAGTTAGCGAAGTATTTAGAGTTAGTCCATACGTCACAGCCAAGCCTGCAATCACTGTACATGAAAGATGTCTCTGTAGTTTGATTTACCTTGCAATAAAGGGAAAACATAAAAGAAAAAAAAACAAGTACATTGTTAAAACATACCAGGAATCTATGCTTTTTCTGAAGTAAGGGAAGAACAAAAGAAGGGAAACGTAATACAGAGAATGCATCCAGCCGGCAATAGCCATTTCATTGCTGCAGCGAGTTGGAACTCAGGGCGGAATATGCATCTACTATCTTCATATATGTTGGCTGGAACCTTGATCTTGATCAAAGCTCCTAATAGTTGTTATTCCCGAAGTGTTTCAGCAAAATATTGAATGACTGGAGTTCGCATACTCGACTTAATCGTGTAGTTCTCTTATGCAGCACTGTATTGCTTGGCATATGATGAATGATTACATAGAGGTTCTCATCATATGGCCTGGGCTGGCCCTTAGAACGGATTTGAAATTTTAGGCTCACAAGTGAATAAGAAGTAGAGGCTTACAGACAAAATACGAGTCATGTTCAACTCTGTATATAACTATAAGGATAAAATAGCATGGAGTGCTAAACTAATATGTAAGCTTTATATCAGGAACAACAGACTAACAGAAAGAATGGGGAAAAAACAGTCGTAGTAAGATAAGTTTTTTCCCTCACTTTTTTGAGTGAATTTAGTGACCCCTGATAGGCATATATAGAAAATACTCTAACACGTAATGAAAATCAAATCAACCATTTCTTACTTAGTCAATCCTGTCTATTGCAATGCAAAATATAAAATAGGCACCGAGGAACATATATGATAATATATATCGTGAAAAGCATTACTGATACCAGATGGAGGCAAAAATCAAGGGTATGAATACGATCAAACTTCCAAGCGACAGTTGACATCACAGCCATAGTTCCCAGAAGTTTGATGGGGGAGCTAATGACGGCCTCAAGTATGGATGGTATTTGTGTTTCCACAACACTTTGATCAGTAGAACACTAAACGTATGGAAGGAAGTGGATTAATTAGTAAGTAAAAAGAAGATTGAATCTAGTACCTGCATTGTATGTTGATTGATCACTTACTCTATTAAGAATTCTTCCAGCAGCGATAGCATCAAAAAGAACATAGGAGCACAGAAAATGGTCTCAAGCATTTCTTTGAAAAGTTGGTTGCAGTTTTATATCCTGCTGCTACTATAAGCATGTTTACAACAACATGCAGAAACATATGGCGATAGCCAAGGATGCGTAGACAGTCATAAGAGTAGACCCATTGAAATAGGCTTGCATCTTTGATGACGGAGCTGCCCATGCTAACCAATAATTGCTTCCTATTTGAAGGAATTGTAAGATGATGAAACCAGGATTACAAGAATCACCAGAGCTCCTCCATGTGCAGTAGTGATGTATTTCCAATAAACCGGAAACCCAACCACCCCTCTCCTTTCTTCTTCTTACAAGTTGTGCGCAGGTAAACTAGCAGCTCCCCATTATCAATCTGCTTTTCCTTCAACATTTTATTGATTATACATCACTAGTATTGTCAGCAGGAAACGGTATCCACTTGTTGGAGTCAAGTGTTGACAGAGCTATACATTTTGTGCGCCTACTAGTTGCATAAAATCATCCTGGAACGAGAATGTCATCATACTTCCAACTTGTGCAATTCTTCCATTTTTCATGACCTTACAAGAAATTTTAGGTATCCATGAGTAAATCTAAAGGGGTATGATCCCTATAATGAAATAAAATAAAGACGATTGGACTAAACTACTGAACTACACCACACTAGATCAGCAGCATTTAATACTCAACTTGATGAGTAACATAAATAACAGTTTTCCACTCAATTGACCAAGCAAATTCCTGTATTCCAAAATCAGTAAGTAACATACTAATATTCAAAATTATTTTGATATCTTTCTTAATTTAAACTGAGTGTAAAACAGTTAGATCGTCATGGTATCAAAGTTTTACCTAAATAAGTGAGAACCAGTATGAGCGTCAACAGCATGAAAGGATCATCAAATAGTAGATATCCACATCATGGTAGAGAGCACGTGCAATTTGTATTCTTGCTTCTGCCGCCCATCTAAGTTAATTCTCTTTACCAATAACAGTTTGATCACCAATGAAAGGACCTCTAGGTCCTCTATAGACAGCAAGCTTCGAGTACTTGATCATATCTTTGAAGGTCCATATCCTTCCCCGAATAGTATTTCTCCTGAACCGTACCACTCTGTATCCAAGGTGACTGAGCAACATAAGCCTTTGTCCCACACAATTTACCACCTGAGATCGTAGGCATTTCACCCAGAATGCAAGAAGTAAGCTCGACTTGCCTGAACACAGTACCACATATGCCGACCTTCATACCATGAGACACTTTGAGGTTAATGTCTTTCATGTTGGAGTGGCAGTCGATAGATTATCATCCCAAGAGAAGTTCCCATCAACAATTTCAACTGATGTATCAGACATTCCCATTGGCAACTTCTCTAAACCATCATGTTGGAGCTCATCGAGGATAGAAAAGAGGCGATTCTCTCAAGGGAAACTTAGCTTGTATAAGCAAGGACATTATCTCAGGAGGTTGTAGATGGCTCTTGAGAAACACTGAAGGTAGCAGAGCAGACAAGATTTGCCCGTTTCAAGAGGGATTCCCATATATATACAAAACAAAAGCGACAAAGCTACTGAAGTTGGACCTATCTCATAGAAAAATCGACCACTACTGAACTATAGAATATTTCTTCAACCATTGCACCTCCACTTTTCTTAATTCAAAAACCTTAGACAAAAACTCATCTCCATCCTTGAAACCTTAGAACTCTCATATTCCTTAAGGTCTCAATAGTTCATTTCATTCGATTATCTTTGGATTCCATTAGTTTTTTCTGAAACTTCCCCTGCATTTTCATAAATAGGGAGTTCGCTACCATAAAAATTAGTGTTACAGAGAAGTCAAGAAGTCCTAACTTGTTGTATAAAATCAGCAAGGCCAAACCGATTTGGAAAAAGATCAACCATGTATCATGTATATACACAATGAAACCTTGGATTGTCTCGACATCAACAGCCACAGCATTGATCAGTTCTCCTCCGCTGCCACCACTATTGTTGTCCCTTTGCAATTGTGATAACCAGGAGGGAAGGRTCAAACCCTTATTGTAGATCATTACAGTTGTCACRGCTCGAAGCCTAATTCCAATTTGYTGCATCCTAAAGATCCAATGCCTCCGTATGAAACTCCTAAGAAAAACYGCGACACTGAAGATCAAAGCAAGAATATAGCCTTGATTTCTAAAAGCCCCCTTTCCATTAAGGCATTGAACAAAGCTATCAATAAGATATGGAGCAACATAACGAGCTAGTGTGTATATTATCCCCAAGAAAGCTGTCCAAACAATTTCCTTCCAAACCGGCAAGAAATATGCCTTTGCAAGCCCAAATTCACTTACAACAACTCTATTGCTTCTACTGCCACAACCACCAGTAATGTTATCTTGTTTATCAACTTGTGACGACGACTCAAGAAGCCTACTTCGGAACAGTGGAAATGCTCCAAACACACTGTTAGAAGGTCCTAGTTGAGGAATATCATCAAGCTCTAAGGTTGCTTTCTGGGCGCCCAATGCAAGMAAAGGAGTTAACCAAGAGAAAAAGATGGTATCAAAAAGACCAGCATTTTCGTAAGGAGTCACAGCATCACACCCTCTCGTCTTAGCATCAGCATGAACTTGCTCCAAAAGGGGTTCTTTAAGATTAAGTGCATTTTGATTGTCACATCCTACAACATATATAACAGGAAAAACAACCACTGCCCTTAATATAAGGAAAATTACAGTATAATCCCACCTTTTGTGGGTCTCCAAAATAAACCAAGCTTTGGATTATCTCTGAATAATCCAACTTAATGGTCAGTCTTCCAAAAATGCACCCAATCAATTGTAACCGTGGTGACCTTTTGTTTAAGTTAATTTGCCACGTGTCACGTTTCATTGGATATAATTAAATTAAAACTAAATTAATTAACTTAATTTAGAATTAATTCTAACTAATTAATTACACCCTCACCCACCCTCACCACCACCTGCCACAACCGCACAACCCACCTGCCACCTGAGCACCACCGCCACAACCCACCTGCCACTTGAGCCACCACCGCACAACCACCTACAACCTGAGCCACAACCACCCACCAGCCCACCACCAAATCATTTTGCGATAGGTGCCAGTTGATGGATTAAAACAAAGTGAAAGAATGAGTGCTCCAACTTGGATGCAAAGCAATCCGTTTACACGATCCAACTACACAGTAACACAGGGCTCATTCCCAAGCTCGGCAGCTTAAGAGCAGGAGCATTAGGCATAGCCAAGTCATATGAGTGGAGGCGATCGTCATTTCCAGTGAGGATTAAGAGGTCTTTGTTCCGATGCCAAAACACTCGAAAGATGACGCTGGATGAATTCATGGCTAGAAATGAAGCTAACCATGGTTTAGAACGCACTTGAATCGCATAAGAGATTTTGCAGGCAATCTTGTAGTATGCCATTGTCTATGATATGAAATGGTAAAACTTTCATCTCAGAAAATTTTTCTTCTTCTTCGTGATAGTTGTTGAGGACGGAGGGAGGGGGGCTGGTAGGTGGTTGTTGAGGGACGGAGGGAGGGGGGCTGGTGGGTGGCTGTTAAGGGAAGGAGAGAGAGATGGCTGTCGTGACTCGTGAGTGAGGAATGAAGAGGAAAGGGAGAGAGGAGTGATTGTTTACTTTGTAAAAAAAAAGGATTTTTTTTTTTTAAAAAAATGGGTTTTAACAAAAAAAAAGGAAAAATAAGAAAATAAATCATAATTTAACCTGCCAGCAGGTTGCAAAGTCATCCGGTTCATTTTTGGAAGATGCCCACAAAGGTCGGATAATTCTGAGATAATCGAAAGGTCGGTTTATTTTTGGAAGACCACTAAAAGGTGGATTTACCTGTTATATTTTCCTAAATAATATCATTCAAAAGCATAACATAATTATTCTGTATAATACAATTTACTGTACAAAGAAACATCTATCCCATTTAGCAACCACATAAAAATCATTTTTATGGTAAGCGGCTCATTCTATCTTGGTCCTAGGTACCACCTACGACTTTAACTAACTAAGTTGTTGACATTCGTTAGTTGTCACATTATTAATTTGATTTAGGAATTGATCTTGATTCTCGAACAAAAGTAGCTAGTAATATAATTCAACATGAACAACATGTCATAGAAATGTATTAAGGATATGTTTGGATAATAACATAAAAAGGAATGAGAGGAAGAAAAGGGAAAGGGAGGAAACAAACTACACTGTGCAATTTTTTTATTTGGACGTTTTTTAATATTTTGTGCATTGTGCTTTATTTTAATTTGGGACACTCTCTCATACTTTGTAACACACATTTCATTCCTTACCCACTTTTTCATCCTTTCCCCATTTTACATACATCTCTTTTACTTTTTAACCTCACTCACATTATAATACATTATTCTTTTTTTCCCCCAATAATAAATACATATAAAATTAAAAATCGAAGGTTTGGATAATATGTTAGGGGCGGTAGGGGGACTGGGGAGGGAGGGGAATCACTTTCGCTTTAATAAAGTCATTCCTTCAAAATGTGAGAGATTTTGAAGAAGAAAAAGAAACTTTATTTCTTCCATCTTTCATTCCCTCCTCCTTGGACCTATTTCCCTCCTCTTTCTTCCCTTCTAATTTGTTATCTAGCATAAGAGACTAATTTTATAATACAACAATAACACATTAAAAAAATACAAATACACGAATAGATTACAATATGCTTGAGAATTAGATAGTTAGAATGACGAAGAAAAGGAATGAATAAAATATGATTAGTTTCCATTAACCTTTTTTTTTTTTTTTTAATCATAGCATTTGTTAAAACTATCAAACAACAAGAGTATATCATTCCGTAAGAAAGTTATGTTATTTACGATCAAAATTTTGATGAAATAAAAAACTTCACTTTGATGAGCATTGCATGAAAGAAAGAATAAAAATGGATTACCTTGTGCCATGGTCACGATTCGACTACACGGGGTTGGAAGAACGTGGTAAAATCTTGCTTAATCTTGCCATGGTCACATAAGGAAGAAATACTTTACCGACCAATCTTGCTTAATGTTAAATTATTAATGTATTGTATCATTTTTAATTTTTAACAAACTAAAAATGATATCATTCCTTTTTATAGTTCCTTACTTCCTAAAATATAATTCGGTCTTCTTGTCCAAAATAATAATAATAAATAAAATAAATAATAATAATATAAATAAATAATAATAATAATAATAATAATAATAATAATATAATAATATAATAATAATAATAATAATAATAATAATAATAATAATAATAATAATAATAATAATAATAATATAATAATAATATAATAT
Organism: Bassia scoparia; assembly: GCA_008642245.1. Classification (NCBI taxonomy): domain Eukaryota; kingdom Viridiplantae; phylum Streptophyta; class Magnoliopsida; order Caryophyllales; family Amaranthaceae; genus Bassia; species Bassia scoparia. Next base: position 8,968 of record SNQN01008776.1, on the reverse strand, counting down.
AATAATAATTTGGTCTAAGTTTGCTAGTTGATTAGTCTAAGTTAGTGTACTTCCACATTCTTAGTCAATGATCAGTGTTTATCAATTATCATTACTCCTCTTCTAATCTTCTACTTCCTACTTGGCTACTTACTATGCTAGTTGATTAGTCTACGTTAGTGCCTTAGTGGAGTACACTTCTACTTCCTTCCTCGTGTCAACTTGACTACTTGAGGGCCATAACCTTCGAAGCAGACCAACAACAATTGTTATATTCGTAGAGTCTCCCCTATGATGCTATATACACTCCCTCTTAACTTCTTATCTTTCACTACGTGTTTTCTATTTTCAAGAGATTAGTTGTTTGTTATTTATAAATAGAATTTTTATATCTTTTAATGATTTTGAAAGTTCCTATATAAAAGAATATTCGACAGTGAAGGATAATTTTTACGATCTGTAAAATATTATATCATTATTTAACAATGTTGTTTATAGATTTGAAATATTTCAAATTAAAAAAATCTTAGCATTTTATATATACCATCTTATACCACTTATGTACACCATAATTAGTGATTTAAAGATTGATTACATATCTTATAGTATATATCTATTTTTATTATACGTAATGTTATATTACATATCAAATATCTTTTTTAAACAAATATAAGCACAATAGGTAAAGAATGTGTCTGATTCTATAGTCGAGTAGTGATGGCAACGGATCGGATCTGAACCGAATCCTACTGGATCCAGATCCAGATCCGTTTTTGAGAGAAGGACGATCCAGATCCGATCCGTATCCGTCGAATATTTTTTCTTAGGATCCATATCCATATCCGACGGATCTTACGGATACGGATCTTAAACGGATCTAAAACGAATCCTACGAATAATTGCAAAATTTTGCCTATTTGAAATTGTCAAAACAACTTTTAATAAATCCAAGCCTTCGATACAATTTTTTTGGGTCAATACTTAGAAAACAAACAAAGTACACACTACAAGTTCACAAAGTTCAACAATTACAAGTAAAAACATAACAAAGTACACACTACAAGTCTACAAAGTAAACAAAAAATATATGTATTATTAAAAAAACGGATAAACGGATCCGGATACGGATCCTATTATTATATCCGGATCTGTATCCGTTTTTCTGATCAGGATCCGTATCCGACCGGATTCGTAGGGTCCAAAAATTTAGGATTCATATCCGTAAAAACGGATACAAATCCGCGGATCCGGAGCGGGTCCATGTCCATTGCCAACTTTAGTCGAGTATAGTAATGTATTCATGGTAATATATGTATGTCTAACATATCATATGTAGAATATTGCATATAGAATATTATATGGATATTATACTTCAAACATATATTGTCATTTAAATTTATTTTCCAATAATATTACGTATAAGAATATAGGATAAGACGTCAATCTATGAGAATATATAACATATTTACCTCATATGTGATAAGTGCATAATATACGATATTTTTAGTCCCTAATATTAGTCTTATAATCACCTTATATTAGTTATTTAATTAAATTAGTTATTTTTATAATTTTATATCTTATTTTATTCATTATTTTATTTATTAACTGTTTTCATAAAAATTGATACTTAATATTGTTTGTCTGTGTTTTTGTAGGAAATTATAAGGAAAAAGAAATATTGGGCCTAACAAATGGAAACTATCTAAGAAAGCCCAAGTCTATTACATCCAACTTCATATTCACGTGCTAATCAAACAAACAAGAAAGGATAAAAAAGACAAATAAAAGAAAAGATAAGATAAAAGAAGAAGAAAAAAAGAAGGATGAAGTCAGTTTTTCATGCGTGATGAGGAAGCTAGAAGAAGTCAGTTTTGTTGCGTGAATCCCAGAATATCAAGCAAGAATTTCGTAACTTCATCTACATTCATGGAAATTCAAATTTTGATCAAAGATATTGATATAGTTGGGCTTGATGAAGTGAGAAGTTCACTGTGCATAATATAACTCAATTTCTTCCCGAAAAACACACAATTCACCAAAAATATACAGAGTGTTGAGCGAGATTGATTGAGTTCGATAGTTGGCGATTCGGAAGAGGAAGACGCATTGGGAAAGAAGTTTAGTCTCGAATCGAAGGTCGAACAAGAGGGACGACGTATCGCGGGTCGAAGCCAAGATTCGTACGACATTTTGGGCACACGATTTATAAGTTCTTCTTTTACTTATTGTCTCAATTCATTGTTCTTTTTCAATTGGAATTTGCTATTTATTAGATTTCAATTGTTGGTTATGATTATATTGATTTTGGGTATTATTATCTACTTGAAATTTATCCGATTGAAGTATTAATTTGGCCTTGCCTTGCGATTTATTGATCAAATTATGTTTATGCTATTATAGTTTGTGTATGATTGTTAATTATTGCTATTATATGATTCGTTTAGTTCGTAAATCGTATAAAATAGAGTAGGTTGACACGCCTTAATCCTTATATTGAGTCTCTGCGATCTCATGGCTTAGTTTAAGTTGGAAAGTAAGTGCCAATCTGACTCTATTTTAAGGCTATCCTTATAAAGATCGATTAGAATAGGTTAGGATTAAATGAGTCCTCTCTCCTCGAAATTAATGCTTTCCCAATTCTTAATTCATCACAGTTGCGATCATATTTGGTGTTAATTAAATTGGTTTAGAATCGATTTCCCCGCGATCGTTAGGTAGTTTCAGAAATTCGGTTTAACATAAGGTGAGATAAGGGATCTTTGTTATCTTAGTCCTCTACAGTTATCAATAGTCATATATATATACTACTATAATATATATATATTAATATATTATATATATATATATTATTTATATACTAATATATCATATACTAATATAATTTATATGTTACTTATGTGGCTAAGTTTGTAAGGTTATTAATAATCATATTAGTAGATGAAATCTAATAAAGTTTTATGGACCGCTTAAAAAGGTTATTGTGGTTGTCGCTTGTAAATAGTAGTTTAGGAGTAATTTCATATTAAGTAATACAGCACTCGAAACCTCCCATAATCGCTAATATTGTGAGTAGCTGTAAATATTGTGGTATATATATATAATATTCTCTAATTATATAAGGGAAGGGGGGAGGAGATGGTGTCCCCCCTCTTAAAAGACCTTTATCAACCTTAAATAGAAATTTAAAATTATAAATTGATGTGCCTACCACAATTATTGCTTTAGTATTTATGTGTGATTAAAATATGCAAACTCGCAATTTATTATGGCGACAGTTAGAATTAGTCCCTAAAAACATTTAATAGTTCATACGAAAACATCTATCTTCAAAATTGTATTAAACATTCCTGATTCTTTATTTTGAATCTCAATTGAAGACTATATTTACAAAAATATTCCAATTTATATAAATATTGCTATTGCTAATTAGCTATAAACCTTTTATTACAGATCAAATCCTATAATCATCCTTTATGATTTAGAAATCCGTGTACCAATCTCTCTCCATATATATACATAGGACACTCGCATGCGTGCACATAAATCACTAATCTTATTATATAAGTGAAGGGGGGAGGAAGATGGTTGTCGCCCTCCATCCAAAAACTGTCCACACATCATTCCCTTAATGATCCCATGAAATGACTATCATATTCCTTGATTATTTAATTTACAATATTTAAAATACCTTTATCCTCTCTTTTTTTTTCAATTTATCCGATTTGGCCTTATAGAATGGTGAACGATAGTTAAAAATGACATATTAACTTTTGAAATTTCAATTGAATCTATAAGTATGTTTAGTTATTTTTCTTTTTTGACTTAACATATATTAGCTAAAATGAAACATTGCTAATCTAAGTTAACTAATAAAAAGAAGGAAAAATTCTAATAGTGAAATCCTCCACTTTTGGTGGTCTTGGGTCCACTCCCTCATAATCCATCTATGAAAATCCCACAAAAATATCCAACTTTACACGCATGGATCTTCCATATTATACCTATTTTACCTTTGACTGCTATCAGGTCACTATTTTATATTTATATTTATTTATATTAATTAATTTTTTGGAAACATACGACCTCTCATGCTGGAGCCCTGCCATTCAAACTAAGTTGGGACTCAACCCGAAAGACCCAGCTTACCTCAGAGCCGGCGGATAGGATGCACTCATATTAGTTCGAGTTAATAGCTGCACCAGCCATCATAACAGTTTTCCTCTTCTTCTCCAAGAACCAATAACAGGCCACCGCTACACGGGTACTTCACTGCACCACCATACAGCCACTGAAAGAGCCACTGTTTTGCGCATCGGCATGCAACCATCGGTCACTTCGGTGCCAAATGGTTGCACCAGAAGCTGCGGAGCCAGACTCACATCAACTCGAACACCCTCCTCACCGCTAATTAACCACCTCCGTCACTGCACTAGACCAACATACCCTTACTCCCTTGGCTTAAACGCACTAGATCCCCAACATCACCTACGAAACCCTCACACCGTTGCCAATACATCGAAACCGTTCAACCCGATATTTGATGGGTGCGTTCCGAGATAGCCGATGAGAATAGTGGTATTTCGCGACCCTCATTGAACTTTTGTATCTTTTTGTTGTTGTGCCGTCCCTGGAAAGCGCAGGGGCTTGCTGATTGGGCTAGTGGACACCGTGTGGTGCGTTGGCTCAGATAACGAGGGATTTGTTTCGACGCTCGCAGAAGGTGGATAGGACTTGTGGTGGAATGAGAGAAGGGATTTGCTGCTGCTTGGGTTTCTGGTGAGGTGCGATGCGATGGTTCGTTGGTGGTGCAGATTTTCGAGGATGAGGGTTGCGATGGTTGAGTATGCCGGTGTAATTTAGGGTGTAATGGCTGAGCGATGGTGGTGTGTGGGCTGCGATTGGGTGAACGGTGCGATGGTGGTTGGCGATTGGGTGAGGCTGCGATGTGGCACGAGTGGCTTGTGAGAGAGGGTGGTGCGCTGGGCTGTATGCGTGGTGGTTGTTTGGAGTAATGGTGGTGGTGCGTGGCTGTAATGTAACGGCTAAAAAATATGGGGATTAACTTTAGATTAGCAGGTAACACAAATCAATTAGTGGATTAAATGAAGATTAGCAACAAAAGGTTGGGATTATTTTGGGATTTCTCCTAGATCGGATTATTGAGGGAAGACCACCAAAAGTGGGATTTATTCACATGAATTTTTCCTAAAAAGCAATTCAAATGACAATAATAATTTGATAAGATTGACACATGAGAATGAAAAAACGTAAAACTTAGATTTTCATATTTTTTTTTTGACGAGTAGATTTTCATATTTAAAAGTTACACTAATTTAATGATATTTGAGTGATAGATAATTGGTCGGACTCCAACATGGAAAATTTAAATGTAGTTTATAACGTCATACAGTTTTATACCTATTAAATTTGTGCACTAAGTATATGTCTCACATTATATTCGTCATGCTATATTGTTAAGCACAATTTTTTTTCCTTCACTATATTAATATTTCTTTATTTTAACATCTTTTCATACATTTGACTAACGATGGAACGAACAACTAAAAACCAATTGAAATTATTGAATCACATAAAAAGGTCCATAGAAAAAAACACATAGCGCGGAAAAATCTACATAAATATGTTTTTATTTGTTTGCCACGCACTTCCAGACCATCGGGAACGATTTGCAAAATACTCTACTAAGTGACCTCCATATTTATGTACTTAGTCTTCACTTTAGGTGTTTGAATTTTGAGTATATATAGTTAATAATCTCCTCAAGGGATCCGACCTTTCTTGCCTTTTACTATTTGTTAATATTTATTTGAAGGACTAAGATAGGTTTTAATAAATGTTAATTTAATACGTAAACGACTCGTATCATTTCCTTGTTCCGGCAACGGAACACAAAATTTGATACGAGTCATTATCGTGATTAAAAATTAATCATTTATTAAACCTTCTTAGTCCTTCAAAAATTTAACAAATAGTAAATAGGGCAAGAAAGGGGTCATCCACGGGAGATTATTAAACTATATATATGGAAATTCACATAAAGTTAGTATAAATACATTTATATACGATGTTTACACTACTCAACGATATTACAGATTATGGGGGGGTTTTACGAGGTTTGTGTTGTGTGTTTTTCGAGAAGAAATCGAGTTATATTTATTCAGCAAGGTGAAACTTCCATCTTCTTGGCCCACTATATCATTTGAAATTTCCATGAATCGTAAGATGAAGTTACAGAAATCTCTTTGCTTTGATATTCTGGGATTCAGGCAACAAAACTGGACTAATTTCTAGCTTTTCCTCATACATCGCATGCAACTGACTTCATCCTTCTTTTTTTCTTCTTCTTTTATCTTATCTTTTCTTTTATTTGTGTTTTTAATCCTTTTCTTGTTTGTTTGATTTGCACGTGAATATGAGTTGGATGTATAGATCTTTGGGCTTTCTTAGATAGTTTCGCATTTGTTAGGGCCAATATTTCTTTTTTCCTTATAATCTTCCTACAAAAACACAAACAAGACAATATTAAGTATCATTTTTATGAAAAATGAGTTAATAATAAAACCTAATGAATAAAATAAGTAGATATAAAATTATAAAAATATAGCTAATTTAATTAAATAACTAAATATAAAATGATTATATAGACTAATATTAAGGACTAAAAGTAATCTGTATTTATGCACTTATCAAATTCCACACTTAGGCCTTTGATGCCCTGTCAAACTAAATAAAACTAACCTATAAAAGCAATAAAACTAACTCACTGTCGTAGGAATCACGAATTGCATTTTGCGTATGGAACAACCTTTAAACCCTTAAGTTACCTATGGACGAGTACGGTTCTCGTGAGGTTTTCAGATGGCAATACCACAGAGCCTTATTAAATTATACAAATAAATACCTTTAATTATCAAGCATTATAACACACCACATTCCTCAATATGAAACCAAGCAATATTTAGAGCTCATAATAGGCTAAAACAATTTTTTAGAAAGACCATTGTAAATTATATAAAAATATTTTTTGTTAAGTTTAGCAGCCCATGACGCTATTGAACTTTATTCTCAAGCAACACTTATAAATTATAGTTTTGATCTTATAATGCAATCTAGGTGCTCATCTGGTGCAGTGTAATTGACATTCGAATACGAGACACTTCAGTTGGACTTGATTATTGTTTCACTGATTCCACCTTATTTCCGCGTACATTGCACTAGTACCTCGCACAAGGATCGTCCCTTTCCATAGAAGCATTTCATCAATTGCCACCCTATGTCTCAAGGAGTACTCGATACTTCGCCTTATTGCCCTTTGCTTTTTCAAGCTTTTATTTGCGCTCTTTCTTTGACTTTTTCTTCTCTCTCTCCTCTCTGTTTTTATGGTTCGATAATCTCATTTTTGTGATAAAATTAAAGTTAAAGACATAAATTTTTTATTCTGAACCATATATTTTTCACTCATAATCAAAGTAAGTTTAATTCTCTAATAACCAAAGAGTAGTTGAAAAGTCACCAAGAAAGTAGAGGTACTAAATTAGGTAGATTACAGAAATAGAAGTCTTTCGCTCCTACTCGCATTAAGTCATAAAGAAAAGTGTGCTAGATACAATATAAAGAATAATTAATTAATTATAAGGTTCAATTATGTGTTCGCAGACTAAAGCCATCACATTTCACAACTTCAAAACAAATTTTTTTTAGTATTAATTTAATCAAAGTTTTAAACAAAGTTAGATTAGAGGCCTATTATCAATACTTCTATTAACTAGTAACTTGCTCTAAGAGGAGACATGAAATAACGCCTTGATATAAACGCCCTCAAATAACAAATAATTAAATCATTTAGCTTATTATTTTTGAGGAAATTTGGGCCAGCATCTCCCATAAATTGGATTCCGGCAATTTATTTGCCAAATATTTAAACCTGTAATATATCAATTTTCCAACCAGTATATCCATAAAATGTTACCAAACAACCCATTATAACAAATAACAACTAATTCCCAAATATCACAGCTTTCCTCTCCCCCACACTTATAATTTAATTGTCTCATGGAAAGAAAGAAAGAAATAGAAGTGGTGACTTAGCTGGTTATTTGCATGCTATATCTAAATCGTCCTTAGACCTTTCATGTCTGATGGACTAACAAAACTCGCAACAAATACTGGTGAAATACTGTTGTCTCTAACTTTCCAAGTCTGAAATGGTACTGTCATGCAAGTACTTTGGTGAACAATAGCACCTATTATATAAACATGTTTTAGCCAAACAACCAAGGGTAATAATAGCTAATGAATTGGTCATTATCGTTATCCTAACCACAACTAAAGAATTAAATAAACTAACTACAATAAATAAAATTCATAATAAATAAATAATAAAAAATACAAGCAATGAAATTAATCTTGGGTTGCCTCCAAAGCAGCGCCTTTGGTTTAAGTCGTCAGCGTCGATAAATTTTCCTCTTTTCAGTCTGCATGTAAACTCGTTCAATAAGACATCTAAGAGACAATTGCTTCAAGGCCTTATCATTAACCATCTCATCTAATGTGTCTCAAATTTTCCGCACAACTGTGGCAAGACAATTAAGTATAATTGTAGCATATGTTCTTCATCAAAATTATATTCCTCAAACACGTTCAACTTTACTTTTTCAACCATTGTTTCCAAAGAATGACACACGTCATTAGCAACATCACTTAATGCTTTTGAAGTTCTTTAGAAAAGGTCTTCCAAAGCAAAATTTCAGAAAGCATGCTTCATATCAATGACAATAAAATCAACTAGATAAGAAACATGTGTTTAAATTTGATAACTAAAATGTTTTTGTAATCCAATGGGGTTCACAAATACTACCATCCATCGCCAAGGTAAGTTGTCTTTTACAGAGTTGTTAAGGCGACCCATCTTATTTCATGTCATAAAAAGAAAATGGCAAATGTTCGCAGCAGCAGCCTAAATCTA
>SNQN01008775.1:0-14827 GCA_008642245.1 Bassia scoparia | reverse complement strand
TATCTGAACTACTAATCTTAACTATATGAACTACTAATATAAAGTAGACATTAAAAAATACATTTGAAGAACAAATAATCAAATATAAACCACACAACAATCTAAAAGTTACAGAGAATAAGTAAGCTTAAACACAAAAACAGCACAAAATACACAGATCTAAAAAATTCGAGCATACAACAGTAAAAAAAGTAAGCTTAAGTTTGTTAAAAAGTAAGTAAGAGTTGAAAATCACATAAAAACTTCAATTAAAAACCTGCATGTCGCATATAGAGCAAAAATAATCGAAACAACAACAATCAAAGCAAAATTCAAAATTCAAAATTCAAAACCCTAACTAGTAGAAAACATAAATTGCAAGTTAATGAACAAAAGCAATTAAACAAAAAGCAAAACTGACCGTGAGAAGAAGCTCTAACAAGCTTTGTTATTCCTTTACCAACATCTTTAACAAAAACTTTGAAATTTTTGTTCGTCATTTTTGTCACTAACAAACAGTTACTGAAATGCGAAAATATGACAATTGAAGAAAGAAGAACAAGAATTGAAGAACAAGAATTGAAGAAGAACAAGAAGAATTGAAGAAGCGAAGTACAACAGAATTGAAGAAGAAGAAGAAGAAGAAGCAAAAAATGATCAAGTAAAACTGAAGAACTTGCGAGAATGTCAGAAGTTGCAGAAGGGTGTATGTTTAATGTGCGAGAAACAATTTAAACCATAAGTAAACAAAACGGTGAAAATAACCGCTTAACGGAGTCCGTTTCAGCAAAAGTGGGCTCCGCTACGCGTGAAATTGGGCTTCCTTATTGGACTGCTGGTAATTGGGCTCCGTGAAAAACAAGAGGCCACTTGATAAACTTTGATGTGGCCTGCCACATTCGAAAGTTTGTCTTTTTATTGAATTTGAGATTGCAAGCTTTAATTTGAAATATTTCTACTATATATATGATCAGATGATCATTGATATCCAATTTATTAGGTAGGACGAAATGAACAATGCAAAATTTTCCATCACTAGATCACATAGATGAAACTTTGTGGCATTCTTTAATATTCAAAATTAATTTKCTTAAATAATCATTAAGACATACAAGGTAATTCAAAGGTTWGTTAAATCAAGATGAGAAGTATTAGGAGCTATGTCTACCTTTYAAGTTTCAAGAAGTCTAGTTGTTAGTATTATATAAGCTCATGTGTATTGTTCTAACAACCTAGATATTTATTCTAGAGTTAGTTAGGTTTGTTAGGGTAAAATGGTGGTTACTTAGCTTTGTATATAAGCTATATTCTCAATYATTTGCCAATGAGAATCATAATTCCATGGTATCAGAGCTTAGTGCTCTTTCTTCGTTTTTTTCGTTTTTCCTTTTCAATCGAATCTTCTTCACCTCCTTTCTTCATTTCTCTTCTTTGTTTCTCATAATTCTTCTTCTTTCTTCTGCGATCTTCGACCCTATTTTTTGTGCGATTTCTTTATTCTCTGCTTTTCTCTCTTTTTTTTCTTCGCAATGGCTTCTGCTACACCTTCCATTGCTAATTCTCGTCCTCCAGAAAATACTTCGCAACCTCAATCAAATGAAGATCTGTATTATCTTTCACATAGTGATCATCCAGGTTTGCAATTGTCTYAGCATTTGTTCAATGGCTCAAACTTCATCAATTGGAGTCGCACTGTTAAAGTGGCCTTGATTGCGCGTAATAAGTTTTGTTTTGTGACTAGTGCTTTGCCTGCTCCTGATGTTCTTGCTTCGAATTATCTGAAATGCCTTAAATATGATTATATGGTGCTTTCATGGCTTCATAATTCCATGGACAAGAATATTGCTGAGTGTTTCCAATTTGTTAATTCTTCTGCACATTTATGGTCTGAACTCAATGAGCGTTTTGCTCGTACAAATGCTCCTCGATTGTTTGCTTTGCATCAGCAATTAAGCGCGATTCAACAAGGAGATGCTTCTATCAGTGAGTACTTTACCCGTCTTAAACGTCTTTGGGATGAGCTCTAGATGCTCGATGGATTTCCTAAATGCTCATGCGGTATGATCTTGAAATGTTCTTGTGGTTTGCTTAAGAGTTTCATTGCTATTCAACAACGCAACAAGTTAATGCAATTCTTCAATGGCCTTAATCGCATTTATGATCAGGTGAAAACTAATCTTCTTAGTCAAGATAGTTTACCTACTCCTAATAAAGCATATCACACATTATTGCAAGTTAAGCAACAAAACACCAATAATGATGCTTCTGCTGTTCATGAGTCTAGTGCTCTTAATGTTTCTGTTGCTTCATTGAATAATTCTTCTAAGTCTGGTGCTAAATTTCCTCAACCTGTACGAAGAGATTTTAAGAAATCTAAAGCGGATCTCATTTGTGATCATTGTAAGAGGAAAGGTCACTCTATTGATCATTGCTTTAAGCTTGTTGGTTAACCTGAGTKGTACCAGAATCAGAGAAACAAAGCTCCTGCTACTTCTTCCAAATCCACTGCTAATGCTTAATCTTCTAATGCACTTGGTATTCTTGGAACTGCTCCTGGTGCCTCTAATAATGTTTCAACTTCCAAGGCAGATCCTACAGTTGTTTCAGCTGTTTGTCAAGAAGTTCTTAAATACATGAATTCTGGTGGATATCAATCTCAACAGTTTGATCCTCTTTCTTCTGCTAATCAGTTTGCAGGTACTATTATTCTCTCTAATGTTTAATCTCATATCAAACCATTACCTGTTACAAGCTGGATAGTAGATATAGGGGCCACTGATCATATGTCTTCTCATCTTTCTCTTTTTTGTTCCTTATCTGCTTTTTCTGTTCCTATTAGAGTGTCTTTGCCTRATGGAACTTCAACTATTGTGAATCATTCTGGTTCAATTTCTTTGAATGAACATATTGTTTTAAATCATGTCTTGTATGTTCTTGAATTTAGGAACAATTTGCTTTCAGTTAGCAAATTGATTCATAATACTTCCTTAATCGTGATCTTTGATGCATCTTCTTGCATCTTTCAGAACCATATCACTAAACAGATCAAAGGATTTGTTTCCAGAGTTTCTGATCTTTACCTATTTTAAGCTGTTATTTCTCCTATTTCTCTTGTTTCTAGTTCCAATAATGCTGTAACTAGCTCCAGTTCCTCTCTTGTTCATGCTAGGCTAGGACATGCTTCTCATAGCAAATTATAGCACATTGATTTCTCTTTTGATGTAAATAAGGATTGTGATCTTAATTGTGAAGCATGTATTTTTGMTAAACATCATAAGATTCCTTTTTCTGTTTCTAAATCCATTGCTTCTTCTCCTTTTGAGTTGATTCATGTTGATTTATGGGGTAAATACAAGAATCCTACATTATCTGGCGCTTTCTATTTCTTGACTATCCTAGATGATTATACTAGGTTAACTTGGACTCATCTTATTCATAATAAAACTCAAGTGCATGCTATCATTTCCAATTTCCTGACATATGTTCAAAATCAATTCCAAGTTTAAGTTAAAACCATTAGAAGTGATAATGGTACAGATATAGTTCAAGAATCTCGTGCTTCTCTCTTTTCTTCTAAGGGTATACAGCATCAAAAAAGTATTCCAGGCAATCCTCAATAGAATGGGAGAGTAGAGAGGAAACATAGACACTTGATTGAAATTGCTAAGGCCTTAAAATTTCATGTTGGTTTACCAACAAAATTTTGGGGAGAATGTAATTTAACAACCACTTGATGTGGCATCCTCATAGGCTGCAAGGTGTCCTTTGAAAAGGTGACATGGCAACCTTATAATATTCTCTACTAGTTTCATTAAGGTGATATGTCACCTACCTGTACTACCACTTGGCTCTATGGCAGGAAGGACACGTGTCCTTTATTTAAATAWTCCAGTCCTTGTTAATTGCCAATTATTACCGTAATGATTATGTAGTAAAAAAGGGGAACCCGAAAAGCAACCCTAGTAGCAAGCAAATGGGCTCCTTTTAGGTTCACCTAAAAGCCAGCCCATTGTTCATTGTCCAGGGGTTTAGTGCCAAGTGGCATTATCTGGTTGGGAGATGCTCCCATTGGGAGCAGTATAAATACTTGAGTACACTGCTCCCAACCAGTCATTCACTATTCATCATTCATTGCACTTCAGTCATTTCACCCATCCATCAAATCACACTTATTGCCTCACCAGAAAGGGAGTTTCTTTTACTCACATTCATTCCTTTTTTGCCCCTCCTCTTATACTCATTGACTTAGGCATCAGAGGGAGGATAATCATAAGATTATCATCTTTGTTTCAGGTCGGAGACGGATCCACTCAAGGGTCGAACAGCATATACTAGTAGAGTAGTGAGGACCTTCAGTCGCCTATCCATTCGTCCGTTCAAGTTTTCTCTGCGGCTTCCTCGATTCAAACTCACATGGCTAGGGAGAGCCTATTCACACCCCTCAAATCATTCAGATCATCTTCCACGCTACGCTTGTAGCATCACCACTTATTTGATTAATATCATGCATGTCAAAAAACTCAATTGGGAGACTCCTTATCAGAGGTTATTTCATTCAAAGCCTTCTTATGAACACTTGAAGGTTATTGGTTCTCTTTGCTATCCTCCCATATCTCAAAAGGATAAATTTTCACCCAAATCTGAAAGGTGTGTTTTTATTGGTTATCCTCCTAGTCAGAAAGGCTATAAACTCTATTCTCTACAGTCTCATAAAAGTCATTTTAAGTAGAGATTTTCATTTTGTTGAACATGTTTTTCCTTACAAGACTTCTGTTGTTCCTGATCCTACTTCTTCTTTTCCTGTTTCATCTTCTCCTCAATTGGTTTCACATGGTTTTGATCAATTTTTATCTCCTGTTACTTCTTCTTCTCAAGCCTTTGTTCCTTCTTCTTCTTCTTCTTCTTCTTCTTCTTCTTCTTCTTCTTCTTCTTCTTCTTCTTCTTCTTCTTCTCCTCCTCCTCCTCCAAATGTTTCTTCTATTCCTTTCCTAATGTTTCTGATTCCATTCTTTCTGTTCCTTCACCTGATACCTCTCCTGTTCCATCAAATATATCACCTTATATTCCTTCCAACTCAACAACTTCATCACCTTCTGTACCTTCAGATCCACCACCACCTCAACCAATTAGATAATCTTCTAGACAAGTTCTATCCTTAAAATAACAATATTTTGTTCTTCCCAAACTTATCATTAAGCGACTCATCTTGTTGAGTTCCTTAAGTTTTTGAATGATTGACAAAACCATTACAGGAAACGGATGCTTCAATATGAATATCGTTGGTGTCGGGAACAGCTGGTTGGGATACTTGTTTCCTCAGACAAGTTAATATTTATATGTGAATACTTTGAAACTAACTTGTTTGCTACAGGGACAGCTGGTTACATGAAAAGCTCATTCACTGGTACAAAACCACTTACGAGTTGTTTCCTTGACTGTTATGCTGGAAAACAGTCATATATCTTTATTGCATGTTAACTTGGTTTATATGTGCAGTTAATAGATTGATTCCAAGCTTGAAGTGTGAAGCCTTTCGAGACATTCGAAGAAAGAAGCTGTGCTCAAAGAATTGAGAGTAGTTGAAGGGAAGATTCAACTTCTTGAAGACTTACATGAAGATTAGAGAATTGTTCCTTAAATTGAATATAGATGAATATGTGTATATTGCCTTAAACCTGGAGTATATATCTTGTTCGATTATTTCCTTAGAATAAATCGAAAAGATAAAATCCTTTCCCATAAATCTAAATCTTGCTTGTTTGACAAGTATAGATTTATATGGTAATAGGGTTTAAATCAATATACATATAATACTCATTTATGCTTCTAAATTCCATATCTCTCTCAAGGATTAAAAGAGTTTAGAATTATTTGAGAGAAAAACACAAAGCACAAAGATCATTCACTTTGGTACATCTAAGAGCACTAGACGAGTTAATCATTCTCTTACTTACGCTTTTAAGGTCATATTAAGAGAGAAATTGCTAATTGTAAAGGCATTCAACAGAGGTTGAAGGCTGTTGTGGTGTGCGTTTTAAACACAAAGTTGGACTTATGAGTGTGAGTCGAGATGCACATTCAGAGTAGTGTGGGGTTGTGCTGGTTCCCGGGAGTGAGGAGAACAGTAGAAGTGGGCGTCTTTTCATCTTCGGAGTAGATTAATAAAAGAATTATGGGATTAGGAGGCGTAGCCAGAGTTGGGTGAATCCTCGGTTAAATAATATTGTTCTTTATTGCTTTACTTATATTTCCGCTGCGTATAAGGAACGCCCAACGGTTCCCATTCTAAGTCTCGAGCAAATATAAGAAAATTGGTTATTATTATACTATGAACTCAATTCACCCCCTCCTGACCTCTTGAGTATCACATAACTTTCATTGGTATTCAGAGCTAAGGCTTCTTTGCAAAGAGTAAATCTTAGTTAAGAAGTCAAGCATTGAGTACTCAAGAGTTAGGTGCGATCGGCTATGATAGCAAAACACAAAGTTTAATCGTGAAGCAACTTATGCTATGGTGGAAAAACAGGATCAAAAATGTATTATGGGGATATTATGAGTGTTGGCTCGTAGTCAAAATGGTCCTAACACAATCATGAAGATGACCTGAAGGGTTAATAAGACTTCATAAGAAAATAGTAAATTGGTACTGCGACTACAAATTAACTGGAAAAAGGAATGCTAAGGCAATGTCAATAACTGCACAGGCCATAGTGAGGCAGAGTATACGCGATTTCTGGACAGCAATGCAAAGAAATTTGGATACTCTTGACTTCTTATGAAGGAACAGCGACGTAAAGAATCCAAAATTGATTACTTATGTCTTAAATATGATTGTTGCTTATTGAACAAGGGGAAGTATCAATTATTGTTTTCGTAGATACATGACAATATCAATATCTTAGATCCCTTGGGAAAGTTTTTCTGATGAGCGATTCTTGTGAGAAAAGTATTTGCGCAGTTTAACAGATGCATTGGACACCAAGATCAATGCTAATTTGAGGCCAAAGAGTTGTCTACTTGTCTCTGGACAAGACTGATTGGTTATCCTTCAGACACATGAATTATTGATTGACTCTAAGTCTGAGAAGGAACCAGCCGAGGCATAGAGTCCCTAAAGGGATACAATAGAGAGGAAGAAGATTGAGATTGGCTGTTGCCAAAACAAGGTTTAAGAGAACACTCCGAGATCAGAGGAAAACTTAAAGGTAAAAATTTTAAGAAAACTAACTCATCTTCTGTAGGGTGCTTTCAAGTGTGGAGAGAAGGGACACCTAAAAAAAATTTCAAGACTGTCTAAGTGGAAGGACTAAGCAGTCCAAGTCTGGAGAGATAAAGCGAACGCTTTACCTCCCAACAGATGCTCATTCCCATGATAGATCAATGTGGCGTGATACTCTGACCTCAGGATCTTGATGAGGATGAAGAATACCTAACTTAGCGTTGCATGACTGCCTTTATTGCAGGCATCGAGAGTAACAACACTGATTCCGGAACAGAGGGAAACCACGCACATTTGAAAGAGTGCTTGACTGGCAAAAAGGATGTTCTATGAACACACAGGTAACTCTAGAACAAGTTAGGCAGGATAATGCATGAGTATGATTAGAGAAAAATGCTACTTGTATAGATTCCTGTTAGATGAATGTTATAAACTAGGTGAAACTTACATAACTGGCAAAAGAGAACTTAAAGAAAAACGTACTGAATGTGAAGTTGCTATTGCCAGTTGTGATCACCTTGAAGAGGTCTGTCATGAATTGAAAGATCAAGTGGCAGAGCTTGAGGTTGAATTGGACACGTGCAAAGAAGAACTATAAAAGGCCAGATCCTCTAAACCAAACTATCCAGTTGATGGTGAAGAAGATCTGATCTCCTGGTTCCCAGAGACTTATCAACCTCAAGTGAGTCCATTGACTTTTCAGCAGCTAGAGGAAAAGCAACCTTTTGTAGCAGAACTTCTTTGTTTAAAGCCTTTGAAATACTGGCTAGCAACCTAGAAGATCTTCACAAAGAGAATGCTTTACTTAAAGCCGCACACTATGTTGTTCCCCCCGTAGGTACTAGTGATGAAATCAGTGAATTGATAGATGAATATGATGGAAAGATACGTGACTTACATGTTGAGATTCATCAATTGAAAGAGGGAAAACAGCCAGTGATTACTAACATGTCTATGGATAGTATGATTCAGAATCTCAATTTTCAACTAGAATCTTTAAAAAGTGATGTTGTTGTTTTAAAAGAAAAAAAATGAGTTGTTTATTGAGAATCTTGAATCAAGAGAGAAAGAACTACATGAGAGCTATAGACATGTGAGTAAATTACTGACTGCACTTGAGACCTTAGAGACTTTGACATCAAATCGAGGTAACAAAGGGAAAGTTGGTCTTGGTTATAATAAACCAGGAACCAGGACTAACTGGTCTCCYAGAGAAACCACGTGGATCAGGGAATTCCAAAGAGGTAAGTATGTTATGTCTAAGGACATGCATGTGTGTTATCACTGTGGTATGAATGGACACARAATTCATGAGTGTCCTGCTAGAAAAGTTAGTGTGAATAAGAACAATAAACATGTGAAATTGGTCTAGAAAAGAAAAGACCAAACAGATGAAAATGTTGTTGCAAAGGGACCCAAGAAAATTTGGGTTCCTAAAACTAATGTTTGATTTGTTCTTACAGGCTAAAGTGAAGAGAAGTACCTATTGGTATTTGGACAGTGGATGCTCAAGACACATGTCCGGTGATAAAGAGCAATTTCTCTCACTAGTAGCCTTTGATGGAGGAAGTGTCACCTTTGGAGATAACAGCAAGGGAACCATCAATGTGTTAGGTAAGGTAGGTAAGACACTTTCTAATGCAATTGATGATGTATATTATGTTGAAGGCTTGCAACATAATCTTTTGAGCATTTCACAACTGTGTGACAAAGGTAATAGAGTTGAGTTTCAAGCCACCTATCACACTGAGATTGTCGCGTATGAGCGTGATGTAAAAAACAAGGGTATTCAGTTGAACTCGGAACTACGAAATGATATAGTGATGTGACAGAGATTAGACGTAATATTTAATCAAATCCTGCACATTTCTTATTTTTCCGTTCTGTGAGTAGTTAGTACTGTACTGAAGGTTTAGGCTGAATATGTTAATTGTGTCATAACAGTTATTAGTAAATGTATTGAGTACTAGTTAGTAATAAACACATGAGAGTGTATACGCAACGGCAACGTTAATACTAAACTAATCAAAACTTGTCAGTCGGGAGCTTCGAAGATCACGTATGAAGACAGTAACAGTAACAATGCGATAAGTAAAGTTAACAGCAATACAATTTTCACTTTGGGACAAATTGTTCAGATAGCGGGCCCACGCATAAACTGTCGTGTAAAAAGAGCAGGTCAAAATCTAGCTAAACGTTTTGAGTAGTAGTGACTTTCGACACTTTGTACACATCTGAAGTTGTGTAGTCATTAGAGTTATAGTCGAAAGGTCAAAGCAGATATGTGGGTAGATCTGTGTGTGTAATTATTCGCTCCCGGACTTCCACAGACAAACTGAGTTAAAATACGATTACATAAAGAAAAATAGATACAACTTTGAGTATAGATTGGGAGTCACAAACAAATCTGTAGTGATTTGTAAAATATGATAGGATTAGTAATCAGCTGCTCAAGACACTGGATACAGGTATCTTTTTTTAACAGATGTATATAATAGTATCAATCTTATGGTAAATTTAAATATAAAAAAAAGAATTGATACCTATCTACGGGTAAACCTAAGTCACGTTCCCGCTAATGATCCTCGTCACGATAGACTTGAAATAAAAAAAAATTAAATTTTACCCCTATTAATTTTGAAATTAAAACTGCCATGGGGAAAATAAAAAAACCGGGGGGCTATATTTTAAGTCACGATTCACAGAACACAACAAAAGGGTGTGAAAGAAAGATCGAATCTAGAGAATGGCAAAAGCTATTGAAAGTGTTCCCTAAGTTTATGGTCAGCTTGACATCGCAGTTGTTAACTACATATCATAAGCGAGTATACATTATCAAAACAAAAACAAGAGAAAGGAACTAGAAATAGACCAGAAGAGTACCTAAGAAAAGAACCAAATGGAAATGAACCACAAGTATAAATTCGTGGAATGAAGCTATGTACAAAATGGAAACGCAGAGCTGATAAATTGACCTAGAGTAGACACACAACTTTCTTGATCCTTTGCAAAGTAAGCATATAAGTTTTAACAAAAGAATAATCTGTTGTGGACGGATAGTGTTCATCGCGGCTGTTATTGATGAAATTTACGAATGCTTCGAGTATTCCAAGGCTTCGTGAAGTGATGAATTATAGATCACTGAGTTAACGTTCCTGGAGAACTTGCTGCTGGTTTTGAATGAAGAGCAACTATAGCGCACACTGGTTCCATCAAATATACGGTGGAGCAGAGCTAGAGGAAAAATAGAGCATCAGAAGCTACGACCGGGAACCGACTGATGTTTCCAGAGATAACAGTGTATTAGGGGAACAACAATAGACGAACAATAATGATACAACAAACCGACAACCTGAGAACAGCAGCAGTACACGTGGACCAACACTGCACTCGCATGTGATAAATCTTCTTTGATCACCTTTTATTGTTCTAAGAAAGGAATGAATAATTTAACTATGAATCTATTTGCTATCTGGTTCCCCAAAGAATTGATGGAACAAAACTAACGTTTGCTGCCTAATATAAATTCTAATATATAGTGTATTTTGTCATCAATTCGTCTTGAGAATCAATATCTAAGTAGATAAAATGTAAAGGATCAGACAAGAAGAATGTTTCAGAATAACAATTTGTCTATAGCATATTGAAATCTATGTCTGTAATTGAAAATTAGACGATTGATATAAAATGGCTTACTACCTTGATTAGTGATTAAGGATCGTGAGGAATGTTGATATACTATGATTTAAAATAGTTAGCTCTATAGGAGAAGAATGTACGATTTTCAGAACTGAGAACTGGAAAAGGATATAGGGTGGGTTCAAATAAAATTCAGATTTTAAGTGGTAAGTATAGTTTGAGATTGATATAATATGTAAGATTATATGTGTTTTCGTAGAAAAAAAATTGGTTGTGTTGATACACATGAAGTCAGTTAAATAACAAATATCAAGGCTAAATTCTATTCAAAATGTTGATAAAATCAAATATACAGTGATAAAGAACTCATGATAAGGTTTTGATCAGAAACTAGTATGTTTGGAACTATGATATTGAAAATGATGGTTTTCATCATGCAAACCATTCAAAGTTGAGTATTGTCTATATGATACTATGTACCCCACATAATTATGTTGGAACTATTAGTTGTCATGATGTGATTTGTTTATGACAACGCGTTTGATATTAGGTAATATTAAGGAAAGTATAGATGTTACAGTAAATTCACGTATATGAATTAAAGTGTCAAAAAGTCTTCTATGGATATGAAGTACGAGCTTCAGGTCCTTTCAAAGCTAAAAATAGATAGTCAATAGCACTACTCAAATAGAGGGTGATGAGAATAAAGAATAAATTATGCAGCAATAGGTGGATTTAAGACGGCTATCACACCTAAGGCTGAATTAATCGAGTGCTCATTCTTGGTAAAAATATTACAAAAGGGGAACGTGGACAAAACTTGTTTAATTTTAAAGTCCAAGTGTATGAATCAAATCGTATAATCTGGTTTAGGAGAGGCTTCGTAGGAGGCGAGTTATTGGTTATTACTGCAAAGAGTATAGAGGAGAGCTTACGTTTAAAGTATATCGAATCTGTACATACTTATGTGCGTAATACATTTTGTAAATTGAGGATACTTTAGAGTTCAGTGTGGACTATTGGAGACTAGAAGCCGGACCTAGAGTAGATCTATCCACATGGAAGGAGATGTTAGTGGATTAGGAGAGAACTGGAGAGAAAATGATGATGACGGAAGTAACTAGGGACGTCAATTGGTTGGTATCACAGATAGAAAGCAATGTAGATATGGATGGAATTAAGATATCCAGTTCAAAATATGGTAACGATAAATGTAGGTTTATTGATTAATCTTAAGTCATTTTAATTATAAACAAGGCAGCAAATGTGTTAGATATACACTATGTAGCCTAACATTCTGACATAGCGTGAATGTCTAGGTGAATTAGGATGTAATTACGGTATACAGTATGTTGAGAGGGAGAATTCATGTGTATAAGAATGATTGGATCCTTGTCTTACATAAAAGCATGATCATGGAAAGTAACTTGATATTTGAATGTTTTTCTGTGGGTACGTTGCAAGTTTGTTCAATAGCAAAAGTCATTATTGACAACAGGAATCTCAGCATGAAGGGATGTTGAGATACTACGTTGTTCCTAAGTGAACACAGCAGGTTTGAATTCTGTCAATGTGGTAAACGAACAGTTAATTGTTAAAAAGATCGATGTGAAATGTGTCGTTTTGGGTCAGTGATGTGTCTATAATTAACTGTTAAACTTAAAGTAGAATAGAGTTAGGACAATATAACATCACGGAATTGATGCAATAGTCTCAAAGAATATTGAGGCAAGCCCCTACAAAGGCTGGTGCTAGTGTCGAGATTAAAAGAGCGCCACATAGTAATCCCTACAGCAGTCGTCGATCAACGCGTCGTCTTATTTATTTAAAAACGATTTATCCAAATGGTTATCAAAATGGGTAGTTTGAGATCTCATCTAACATTTGTAGGCTCTGTTAATATCATGGAGGGGAAAAGCGGCAAATTGTTGGCTGTAAAACATCCACGAATATAATATATTTGAAGCTTGTGAATGCCTTTCGACGGGCTCATCTGGTATGCTTATCGATGGATGGAGGAGAAAATACAGTACACACTTTGGGTGATAGATGATGTCTTGGTTCCGCAAATAGTTGGCTAGACACACGAGTGTCTATATGTCTGGTTAGAATTGTGGCACCCAACATTATCAAACATCAGTTCAGCTCTCGAAGAACCAAAACATTGAAATTAGTCTTTAACATGAGTATGAGGACACAGAATACTCTGGTGTGAGTGCCATATAAATAGACATAATGTATAATGAAGAGATATATGATTTGCGAGAATAAAGCTAATGTATTGGACAGCTATAAGAAGCTACATATAAAATGCAGAGACATTTGATCTATGTTATGAGAATCTAGGGTATGAGTTGATTAGATAAGATTTGGGATCGTGTTTATGGGTATAGTCTGTGAGTGCTGTTATTTATGTGAAGTTTGTTCATAGGTTTAGATGGGATTGAATGACGAGCGTATGGATTTCTGTGTAATATGGCATTTGTCTCTAGTATACGTATGCAATAAATTTGATTATGAGGTAGAGAATCATTGCTTTCGCTACAGTGTGGGGTGTACTATTTCATTTGTTTTAAGAGGTGCCAGTTAACGTCCGAGAATTCACTGCAAGTTGTATTAGATGGTGCTTATTTCCCATAGAAAAAGGGTTTAAAAAGGGAGATGGCTGTGGCGGGATAGAAAGTAGTTTAATTTGTATTCATGATACTGTATACTTACGGATGAAATAGTATGAACTCATAGTTTCTTCTCATGCATACGATTGTGGTTCTGTTGTTTGCGTCGGTCAAAGTGGCTCTTCATGGGGTAGAAACAGCAGCAAGTCGATGATCTCTATATTCTTGGAATACTCAGAGTGAGGATATAGATCATAATGGATTTGAGAAGCAATATAACTAAATTAATATAGAGACTATGAAGTTGAGTATGCGGATGTGGTTGATCAGGGATAAACACACGAGCGCTAATGCCAATTATAAGATATATACGTATGCGAGTGAAGGTATTTATCAACGATTCCAGACGTTGGAGCATAAATATTATGAAATTGCAAAGTTTATTGAACCAATAAGTTGAAGAACATGAGAGGTATATCGTAGCCTTTGGTTTATACTACACTCAGTCGATTATGATAATGTGCCAATAAATTCACACTTGTTAGTTTATAACTCTTATTAGTCTATTGGCTACACAACTATATACACTTGGTTGAACTGTACAGGCGTTTCTAACTTTGATTTCCGCTGCATACTTGTCGCAATATTACTCCTTATCTAAATCAACGTGTCTACTGACTTGTTGGCGTAGGACAATTCCAAATATCAAAATTCAATTCAATTATGATTCGATATTTTAGTTTAAATTAGTTCACAGGGTAAATGCAGTCGGTCATAGTGCATGAAAACTTTATGTGATCTATGTGCAAAGCATGGTAGTAAAATCGAACGCAGGAAGGAAAGGTCGAGACGAGGTAGTCTATGTGTCATGACATTCCCAAAAGTGGAAACAAACCCGGAAACACAAAATCGAAGTTGCATTCAATAAAACACAGAGATGCACACCGTAAGAGAAATGAACAAATAAACAATTTCGATAAAATCTTCAAAATTTCCATTCCTGCTCAGAAAATATATCAACAAAAACATAAAAGAAACTACCACGAACAAAACCGTCAATTAAAACCTAAGAAGATTTAGGATCACAGTATAGAATACTACACACAAACGATGATAGGTGGTCGTACCTACACAGAATACATATCATGTCGCAGGCAGCGACAAACACATATATCCATAACGGATGGACCAACTAATGAATAATTTGAACGCGCAAGATTAGAAGTGTGTTATCAGGTGAGCATATGAGAGGACGTTAAATACTGGTGATAAAGAGGGAACTCAGTTTTGTGGTGGCACCACATTACAGAAGGACACAGTTCGCCAAGCAGGTGAAGAGGCATGAATTGAGAAGGAAGAAAATCAAGCGTTCTAG
>SNQN01008773.1:0-26536 GCA_008642245.1 Bassia scoparia | reverse complement strand
TTCCATTGTTCACACAAGTATAAAAAGAGGTAACCAAGTAAGCCATGACTAGACATTCCAGGCTCAAGCTCTACCACAAACCCTAACAAAACAAGCTTACATATCAAAGTTTTCTAAGTTCATCAATTAACACTAGGCAACCAGAAATATATTCTATACACCAACTTGGAGACTTTAAACTATTACGAAAATAAATTATTCTTTGAATCCCAAATACGATATCTAGATTCAGCAAAAGACGCGTAAGAACACCTGAGCCAACGCGTTTTCCTACTCAGCTCAACGCACCTACACATTTCTCTCAATCATACAGTATGCCATCTGCAGTGGTTGTAGAATAATCGCAAACGTTGCACTGTAACTTACTACAAGAAAAGTGATGAACAGATTTGAAGCTGTCCCAACAAGATCACCATACTCAGCCACTACATGCACTTCAAAAGCCTATCTTTGGTAGGCAATCTATACGCAAAACAAGCCACAAATAAACCACTTCTTGGAGAGCTTGTTATTAGAACAGGTTTCCATCTCACATGAGGGAAGAAGACAATTGCTTATAAAGTTTGGAGATAGACATTTAATTAACAGAAGAATTTGGGACCACCACCAACATATTAAAAGCTCTGCATCAAATCTTTTAAATCAAGAACAATTTGAGGAATAGATATTCAAACAAATTATTCTTGAATAAAAGATATTAACATTTGACGCCAACGCATCACTCTTATGAGTGATATCCAAAGCCACCCGAGTATGGAAGCCTTATTACCAATAGACAAGTTCTTTAACACATTCCACCCTTTTCACAGACTTAGGCAGGCACATTTTCCAGACACTGGAGCCTTCCTACTGCAAATCCTTACCTGTCCAAAAAAGACATAATCGTGTTATTTAGACAATCTTTTATGGCAATATGAAATATTTGGACCAAATAGTCTGAATGAAACAAACCCTTTGATTAATTGAAGCTCTGATATGATAAGTATTTAAGGAGTCCACACTTTCTATTCTAGAAGTAACTTATGAACAATGGCGACACTCAAGAAATAAGACAACTTTTTTGGAAGATAAAATGGCCCTTAGATATCGGAAGGGAATTATTTTAGAGACTTTCAGCATTTGTTGTATATTTTTTGTTCTCTTCTGAGTCCCAGAAAGCTTTAGTTTTCTCCAATTTAGCATTGAGCCTGAGCATGAGAGAATTTCATGAAAGCATCAAATACATTCATAGAACCAAATCACTTTAGCAACAACAATAATAATCATCGCAAACCATGTGTGTAGTCTTTAGATTCTCTACATTTTGAACGATAGTTAAATTGGATTTTCCTGCACTCAGGTTCCAAAGGACAGTCTTATGACAATTTCTCAATAGCTATTATATGAATAATGAGGGAATAGTGTTGCATCATGGTTTTTTCTTGTTTTCAGTTTTTATTATATTATTATTGTCAATCTACGGGTTTGTTTTTCTCTTAGGCTTCATCGAGGATCAGGTGTCGAATTCCCTTTCTTAAGAAAGAAGGCTTAGTGTAGAGAACATTGCAACATAAGAATAAGAAACAGTCTGAAAAATGCATAAGGTCAATTAAGAATTTCTTTTGTGAAGGAGAATAATTCTTCCAGCTCACAAGAACATAATTGCAGATAACTGCCTATCCAAATGTTATAAGCCTCTAAGATCCAATCACAACTCCTTCATAAAACCATAATTAAAACCCATTTAGTGCTTCATATGACTTTTAATAATTCGAGTACCTGCAGTGTTGTGAATAAGCTACAATATGGTGTCAGCTGTCAGATACAGCCAATGATAAACTTACCACAATGAATGGAGTACTCAACTTACTAAAGACACACTGCTTAAAACATGCTCTAGAATCTCGATTTACAAGCCGAACACCTTTTTTGCTAAGCATCCTTAAAAATTATTTTAATTTCAAAATGATTTTAAACTTATTTTAGACATTTTTTAGAATTTTTCGGAATTTTTCTAACTTTTTTGGCAATTGTCAGAAACTCATATTTCAGCATTTAATTATTTCTTGCGATAATTAATTTAAATTTGAACTACAAAAAATAACGAAAATTTTGAAATAAATGCACTACTTGTTACAAGGTAATTGTTTTGCATATTTTTCCATTAATTTGTTGTAATTGTATGATCGAAAAATAAGATAATCATGAGTTCCTTATAGCAACGACGCACTCGAGCGAACGGTCATTTTCGGAGCTTCGGGGCAGTCGAGCGTGGGGTGTTTTCATCCGCTGTAATATATCTGTCTAAAATTCATAAATTAATTCGAAATTTGGTGTTCATATCGCAATCATAAATATAATCATACTAATATTTCAATTTTATATTATCGTAACTACTATTCAAATAAGGGCAAACGTAATTAGCAAGATTAGTGCAAGGTGTTGGGCGCTCTTAGTTAGGCCCTATAGATTTTTGTTGCTTCTTTTGGACTTTAAGTCTATACAATACTAGGTCCGACCCGGAATCTTTTCATTTGGAGTGTCCAAACTGACCTCCAGTTATTTGTTAATTCTTCACTACTCAATCGTCCATATCTCTTCTATACACTGTTCTTACGAAATACTACTCTAAGCAATTCTTTAGATCGCACAAGTACACACTAGAGAAACACATTAATACACTATTTTCATCTAATGATCAAGACGATCTAATGTTTTACATAAATGAAATCAATGATCGATGAATAATGTCTCAGATCAGCTCTGAGCATTGTGGTTACGCTACTATTGAAGTCCATATAAGATACTTAATAGAAGTGCTTTCTCTCCTTTCTGTCGTCTTTTATTTTAGTTGCTTAATTGATATATGTTGAAACTGTTTTTATTATTGATCAAACTGTAATATTGATATAAACCATTAGACATCAAATTAATATGTAAAAAACTCCTTATTTTTTTCTTTTCATTGATTTCATATAATGTATTGTTAACATTTTCTTTGAATTTTCCTATGTAATAATGCGATTTGTGAGAGGCGATTTATAATAAATTTCAAATCTAACTATTGCTTTATATTGGCTGCTTGTCTTTATACTCTTGGATAGGCGATACACGAGGGATACTCGAAAGGTTAAGGTCGTCTCCTTCTACTCCTTGTTACTCTTTTTAGCACATGTGCTCTAATTTATGTTATATGCATAGTTCCCTATAGGTCAACTATTTAACACATCTAAGCTATAGTATAAGAAGACCTATTAATTGATTGTCACGTCGCACGCTGCAATAGGACTAATACTGCGGGGACAGAACGGTTTTATGGAGGCTCTTTGAACTCTGGATCTCCTTAGATTCAATATGCGGATAAAACAAATCTATGATACTGTCTTCATGCATTAAAATCCAAACACGACTAGTAGACCTTGGCTAATGTTGACATTCAAATGGCTTGATTTGGGTGACGTTTGGTGGATGTTGCGCATTTGGATTGTAATTTTGCAATTCGCAACCTAAATGTAGGTTTTCGGGCGGGCTCGCCGTAGGATGATTAACGCTAAGGGTGATTATAGGGTGCATACTTCGCACCGCGTTGCTGGCTGTCCCGACTTACACTCCAGTACATCATTGGTCACGGAGCCTAGACCATGGAGTCACCTAATCGCGCCTAGTGTATATGGGTCTAATTTGCCACAATTTAGTGAGGCTACGCAGACTTTAACAACGCATGACACTTGTTCTGTAGCTTTCCGAAAAGAGCATAGGAGGTGGCTGCGGTACCTTCCTCATTCGCATTCTGATGGTTCTTATAGGTGACGCTGAGACAGTAGCATAGACCGCCTAAATACTTACACGACTATTGTTCATATTTAGTAAGAGGCTCTCAAGATTCTTCGCAATAATCAGATGTTTACATAGCGGGAGACTCTAGTAACTTTGTCGCGGCAAATGTGGTACGGGAGATAGGCAAGTCCAGGTTGACATGTGGTGATCGTGCGTATTCCACCACTAGCTCCGTTATCAGCTGGTACAAATATAACAAATCGAAATCAATTACATTATGTTTGATGACCATGACTCGCCTGACCTAGAACTGACACCGCACGACGGCGTTGCGTAATTCTTCTGTTGCAATGCTTTTAGGTTCTCGCTGTGGTTTTCTTCATGCGGTTGTGGCAGCAGGCTAGAAGTCTTAGATTTGGCTGGCTTCTTCGTCGCGGTTCTTTGTCTTTGCTTTGGCTTGGAAATTGTTGACCTTCAGATATTGATTTCTTAGACAGTAGACTAGAGGGATTGAGAGTTTATCCAGATTCTGGGATTCATAGATGGGCAAGTTGTGGGGATGATAATAACTGATGTTGTTTTAGAAGTGGCTTGTGGAAGAATTTAAAGTGAACGAAGGGTGGCAACGTTTGCATTGTGTCCAGATTGATCTATTTTGCATCATAAAATAAGTGGACACTTAAATTAATTATTTCTGTTTGAGTGAAACTTTGTCATGAATCTCAGAATTTTGTTGAGTGAGATTAATTAAATTTGATTAAGCAGTGAGTTTTGAGAGTTGAGGTTGATTGAATGAGAAGACTTAAGGGAGGATTCCCGTAAAATGGGAACGTGGAGCGAAGAAGAAAGGATTAACGGATTGGTTTTATATTGCTCGCTCGTTTATTAAATCCTACCAAAAATCTCAAAATGAGATGGAAGTTTAGGGTTACTAGGGATATGTATGCAAGGATCAGGGTTTATTTTGGAAAATTATCAGTAAAGTTAAAGTGTCATACATAGGATGAAACTTTCCTAAGTTGTTTAATGTTCTGTTGTAATCGGTCTATGCTTGTGATATATTTCTTAATGTGTGACAGCATAATATGGGGTTTGGCCGTGGTCCTTGGATTTTGGGCGCGTATGGCACGTGTTACGTAGATGGTGTATTATTATAGGGGTATCGGATACTCATATGTGGTGGTTGAATGGGCAGTCTATTTAGTGGGCATGGTATCGTAGTTGAAAAGACTATTGTCATTCGGTGTGTATGGTGGATATGTTTTCTTAATGTGTGACACACATGGTGAGGTCTGGATATTGATTTACCTGGAGCTATATAATTAGCATGGTTACTTTATAGGGTATTGCTGATTTTGAACTGGGTGAAAAGCATGCTATTAAGTATACAGCCTTATATTGTGGTGGTATCATAGTGTTGTAATCTATTACTACTGAATATGCTGCTGCTGATTTGATGATGCTCAATTGGATATTGGTGAGATTTAGCTCGTAATGTTCTTTGGGATGCAAGAATCGCAACCTAGGAAGTGTTCTTTGGTAGCTCTCAACTCACATTCACTATTGAACGCATCAGAAATTGAGTGTGGAGGTTGAATCTTTTGTTTAATGTCTTATTAAAGGCACCATGTGGTGTGTGGAAGCTTTTTGGCAATTCTTCATTACTTGATGGGTGTATGTATATTTTCTTAGGTGACTTACTAGAATTACCGAGCGTTAGACTGGAGTCATGTGTGTGGGTTTGCACTCTACGGTTAAGAGAATTGGGTAGTGTTTCCTCAAGTTCGAAGCGATGATTGTGGTTCTCGGGTTATTGGTTTCTATTTTTTCCTTCTCTTGGAAAGTAGCTATTCGCATGTTACTATTACCATACTTATCTTTATAAACGGGATCTCAACCTACTCACTATGCTGTTAGTTCAATTTCTAAACACTAACACTTAAGCTCTTGCTTCATATTTGCTCAATATTTAGGTAAAGTCGTATACCAGGAATGCTTATACGTAGTGTGGGGGTGTCGGAGTTTAGCTACTCTAGGAAAGTATTTCTGGGTTCGTTTGGTGTGTTATATTGTCGCGAAGTACCTCCGGTACGTCTGTGTATGGAAACCCAATTGGTTTGAGATAGGAAGTAAACTAAATTGTAAGAGGAGGTTATGTTTTCGCCTATCTGATGGGTGGGTCATTAACCCGATCGGTTCGAGAATATTGTTTTGTGCGCATCGTGGAGACCCGATTGGGTGGGGATGGATTCGACCAGCTACGGGCTTCAGTTTTTTCTAGACAAAGTGAGATGATCGAAATCGGGTGGCTGGTGGTACCCGATCGGGCCAATCTTTTTTGTATCACTGCATACCCGTCGGTTGGGATTTAAGTACCCGAAGGATTCGGTGTTATTGTAGACACCAATGTGTCTCCCAAATGAGTAATCGATGATGAAACATACACGTTTCGTGACGATTGATTCGAAAGGCCAATTGAACTCTGTAGAAATTCAAAACTATGTGAAGTCACACTCGAAATTATAGGCAAAGGACAAGAGGCTATAAGAATTTTCCTTAATCATTTTTTTATTTTCGGAATTTCTGCTAATGGTATTTTAAAATATTTAACTGGTGTTTTTCTGTTTTCTATTTTCATCACATTCTAATTTTTTCTGAGTTCACCAGTATTTTTTTAGATTATTTTTCTGATTTTTCCTACGCCATATTTTTTTGCGTAGAGTGAATTCTTGCATTATATTTAAAGTTCTAGTAAATATGGGTAGAAATATTCGATAGAAAATACGGATTACAATACAATAATTTACAAGGAACGTTCCAGAATTCTTAGACATCCCTAGATACGCGTTTCTTTGGAGAGGAGGAGGATCACTCTAGATATTTCTCCGTGAAGGTCCTTGGCAGAAATAAAATATAAATTTGGTGAAATTTAAGGACAAAAATACTTAACGTATATAGCCTCAAAGGAGCGTATTACGTCTCACTTCACATAGACGTATATACGCCCACGATAGCCTTGAGATGTCGGAATTATATACGGCTCATTAGCATGGTAGTCGATCTTCATATGAGCGCTATATACTGATCCAATCGACTGCTCATAGTAAGTTATCATAGAATTCTCGTGCCTTTGCTTAAATCACGCTGGTATAAAACGACCTTGGCTCCTAGTTTCTAGAGAGATTGGAATCGACAGCAACCTTTTCAGACCACACGGTCTAGTGCCTCAACGAGCATCTACGAGCCTTATAATAGTCTCTTGTCCCATTAACACTCAGTGATTTGCAGATAGATGTCGATTCATGAGTACGTATTTGCGATTATCTGATTAGCCAGGATGTAATATCAAAGGTTAAGAAATTGAGATCTAACTTCACTTTTTAATATGGGATTCTTGTAGATATAGTAGTGTTTTGTCATTGGACTGTATTTTCAATTCGTTTATATTAAACATCTATTAGTAATTTAGATGTATTTATACTTGGTCAGCATTCATTAATTCAATTTTATGCTTCATAGGTTGGTTACTCTTTCGTTAATCATCTTCGTGTAGATATAATCTTCTAGAAACTCGAGTTGTATATAGTGTCTATTTTCCTACGTACAAGAGAGCCTTTTTTAGTTTATTTATCTTTTAGTATATTTGCCTTGATGTGTTAGATAGAGCTGAATGGATAGAGTTAGGAATCTTTACGCACTATTCTAGTTACTATATGATAGCAACTTAGACTCGCCTACCTCTTGTGCTTATGATGTTCTCGTGTGTACATTTTTTTTTGTCAGAAGAGAGTAAACTATGTAATAGTATTCAGACTTAACAAGACCGGAATTCAACGCTTGCGTCTTCACCATTAAAGTAGAGTATATCAATAGGACGAAGGAATTTTCTCTAAGTCAATTGTTTAGTGCATTGACTAACATGAGAGAATCGCCGAACAACCTATGCGTTTAACATTGATATAGTATAGTCATTGTTTGCTATCCGAAATAGTCATTGAGGTCATGATGCACTTTACATATATTTAATGTAGTGCGCTTTCGCAGACTCTAATGTCAATAGGCTCTTCCTTAGAAAGAAAATGTTACACAATATGTTATGTTGTTAGTGGGATGATGATGAAAGATGAAAAGGACCCTGCGAGAAGTAAACAGGCGCTATTACTGCGGAGGGGTCATTTAGGTGGGGAGGGCTGAAGGAATGTCAAGAATCCAGTACCACAGGGGGGGGGTGTCCATGTCACTCCTCACAAATATATGGGTACCTGTGAGGACGGTATTAATGTGGGGGGTCGGCTAGGCTTTGGACTAGATGTATGTAGATGGCTGTAACCGTAGGAGAAATAAGCTATTCACTAGGCAAGAGATGGTCGCATCACGTCATTCAAGGGCTCTGACGACGACCTCGATTGACCTGCAGAGTTCATATGCAGTAGATCGTCCATTAATAGGTGAGCGCATAGAGACTGTACTGAGCGATAGAGTAGCTCTCGCCCTCTAATGCGGGAGCGAATGCCGTACTATGTTTTTGGCCGCGACTTAAGTTGTGAGATGGAGTAACACCATTTTGGTAGGAAGTGGACAGACTCTGAAGTCTCAGTAGTTGTCAGATGTATTCACATAATATATTGAGATTTTTCAGACTTGTGACCATCTTTCGAAAATAGGTTCATGTTTTAGAAGCGACCTGTAGTCTCTAGATGATGAAGGCATGTTAGCTAGTGCTCAGAGTATTACCTCTAAGGGGGGATTTTACTCGTTGTTGCATGTGGTTATGTGGTATTCACTATTGGATGGTTAACTATATCGGCATCACGCCCGCGTATCACTGTTACTTAGATGCGTCGTAATATACCAAGGGTGTAGATCTTTTCAGAGCGACATGCATATCGTGTTGTAAGGTGGTGTAAAATTGGAGCACAGCTGGCTTACTCTTTGGCATGACTGGGAATATATCAACACGAGTTCCTAGTAAACTATCAGAAGCTAACCAGCGCCGACCTTATAGTTCACTTGAATCCTGACTTAATGAATATTGGATTTTGTTTCAATCAATGTGCTGTGTTTATAACTTGTGACTCTCATTCAGTCATCCAGCTTCCTGTTGGTTCCGTGAACTAGAGCCACCAAGCAAGGTGAGAGAGATTTCTTACTTTCCTTAATAGCTGGAGGGAGAAGGCCGCTCAAACATGACATCGACGAGATGTGAGTGAAGATCATTAGTTCGAATGGTCATCAAGAACCTTCACCCAAGTATGCGAGCCTCAGTTTCACCATTGATTCATTTTGCTGGGCTCTTACAGGTCGGCTCCTAGTTGAGAATGTACAAGCCGAAGTCTACGGGTAACGGTGGGGGCTTTAACAGAAAGGTGGCTCCTCCTTTTCAACACTGATCAAATCAGCACATCACCAATGACAACTCTTCTCTATCCGTTTCACAGGTCGAGACCGCAGGAATTTTTTCATTGGTATGACTTAGAGCAGGCCTTTTCGATAGCTATGAAAGGTGCACTTGCTCCTATTGACCCACTCCAGACCCTTCAGATGATAAGAAATTAGGAATTGGAATCCAAGCTATTGTAGTTCCACAAGGGAAGGGTCACACATGAAATGCTGTTGAAGCAAGGATTCAAGACATGGTTTGAAGATGGTCGTCAGTCCTCCAGCGGCGAGGATAGATCAAACCAACCAACCATGCTAAACCATGAGTCAAGGCGTGGGTTATGATCCATGCGGACTCTTTAGGATTGAGTCTCGAGTCCACGTTCTAGAATAGTTCTTTCATTCGTTGTCTTTTGATCTATGTAGTTTTACAATAAGCATGTATGTTCAAATGTTTCTTTCATCAATAAAATGATTCATTTTGGCATGTTATTTTTAATTCATGAAGTTCAACACTCATTGGACAATTGTTTTATCTAATGTGTTTCAATTTTTATTTGAACAATGCCCATGAGAGGCCTTCTTTAGAGCTCTTTAAAATGACCTTTCCTTCATTCCCTTTGTCCAATCATAAAAACCTTGAACTTTTGACCAAACATTATATTTAGCTATCTTTCTTTATCCCATCTACCTACCTTTGGACCAAACGGTGTAGGAAAAGACCGTGAAAAGAAAGAAAAGAGAAAAGGTAACATGGGCAAAGAAAGAAAAAAGGGAGAGAGAAAAAATCAAGTTCAAAGCAATCAATGTCAAATCCATGCATCCAGATATAGCCCACTTAAAAAAAAAGAAAGTCTAAAAGCACACTGGCAGTGGTACTTCATAACATCAAGCCCTTTTTCAACCTCAACCAAGCCTCACATTACAACAAAGCCCTCACACGAGGCATGGTTCAAGTCATCACCAGAATACGATGGGTCTTGACTTCGTAAGGATACGTAGGAGCTCTTTCGAGGTTGACCGATTAATTAAATCATTT
This sequence comes from Bassia scoparia, assembly GCA_008642245.1. Classification (NCBI taxonomy): domain Eukaryota; kingdom Viridiplantae; phylum Streptophyta; class Magnoliopsida; order Caryophyllales; family Amaranthaceae; genus Bassia; species Bassia scoparia. Next base: position 16,362 of record SNQN01008773.1, on the reverse strand, counting down.
GCAGGCTTCTTGAGTGCTTTGATTGCTAAGAATTCGATTATGGTTTTGCCAGTTTAGAACTCACAATAGACTATTGTTTGAACCAACATCATTGGCCAACTCGGCGTCTAGCCACATTTTGACCCCTAGCACAAAATTTGACCCTTTTTTTCTCGAACCATGCTATTCTTTGGTCACACTTCAAGAACTCATTGATCAATCCAAGAAGTAAAGCACCTGACCTTCTGGTCGTACATCTTGTTGGGGAACTATCACCCACTCTATCTACCTTCTCATTTATCTACAGCCGTAAACCAATGTCTTAAGTCTCGCGGGGGGTGTTGTCATCCAATGGCCCTTAATTTCCAGTTGGGGGCTTTTGTTCTAAGGCCTATTACGTTTCAAGTACTTGTATCAAGTGAAATCCTGAAAATCCTTTTGGACCTGTTTTTCCATCAAAGTTGTCTGTCACAGTTAAGTCAGCAAGTTCGTCCATTTTTCTCTAATCCTCTTCAAATGAATCTCAATTGGGCACTTGGTACTAGGATAGACTCTTAGTATCGTCCTTCCATGTAGAACCAGACCTAGACTGGACTCTTTCAAATTCAAAGTCACTTTCAAATCATGTCTGAATAAGACTAGACAGACTTTTCAAATATTGTCTAGAATCAGACTAGGAGTCACTTTCAATCATGTCTAGAATCAGCCTAGACAAGTACTTTCAAATACCTGTTGAATTCAGACCTAGAAAGTCTTTAAATCATGTCTAGAACTAAGATAGACAAGTCTTTCAAAATCATGTCTAGAACAGACCTAGACAAGACATTCAAATCATGTCTTGACCAGACCTAGACAAGCCCTTTCAAAGACTCTCTCAAGTACATGTCTTATGAACCAGGACCTAGACAAAGACTCCTTCAAATTCTGACTCTTCACACCATGTTCTAAAACCAAGACCTGGACAGCCACTTTCAAAGACTCTCTCTCTCAAACATGTTAAAACAGACTGCAAGCACTTTTCAAAGTCCACTCTAAACACGTCTAAACCAGACTGGAGAAAGACCCTTCAATGACTCTCTCAAATCAGTCTAGAACAGACCTAAGAAGACCTTTCATAATTCAAAGACCTCTCAAACATGTTAAACAGATGGGCAATTTGGGGATGATAATAATGATGTTGTTTTGGAAGGGCTTGTGGAAGAATTTAAGTGACGAAGGGGTGCAGCGTGATTATGTCAGATTGATTATTTTGCATCATAAAATAAGTTGGACACTAAAATCTTAATTAATTTCGTTTGAGTGAAACTTTGTCATGAACTAGAATTTGTTAGTGAGATTAATTAATTTAGAGTGAGTTTGAGAGTTGAGGTTGATTGAATAGAAGAAGACGAAAAGGGAAAGTGGGAGCGAAGAAGAAAGGAATTAACGGATTGTTAACTCTCCGTTAAAAAATCCTCCAAAAAAACTCAAAATGAAAGTTTAGGGTTACTAGGGAAATGTTGCAAAGGTCAGGGTTATTTTGGAAAATTACATAAAGTACAAGGTTACCTAGGATAATTTCCCTAATTTGTTTATTTGTTGATCGATGTTATGGTGGATATATTTCCTTAATGTGTGACAGCATAATAGGGGTTTGTCCGTGGTCCTGAAGTGTGAAACACACTATGTCATCGGTGTTGTATGGTGGATATGTTTTCTTAATGTGTGACAACCTGGTGAGGTTGGAATTTATTCCTTAACTGTGGCATACGCCATATGTGTACTGTGTTTTTGACATGGTAAGCTATGCTTTTAAAGTATGACAGCCTAATTGTGGTTGGATCATTGATCTTTACCTATGATACAGCATGTGTGATCAATTGGATGGTGAGCTTAGCTCGTAATGTTGGAACAGCCTAGGAAGGTTGGACTTAGTCCTTAACTATTGAACGCCATCAGAATTGATGTGGAGGTTGAATCTTTTGGTTCTTAATGTCTTATTAGGCACCAATGTGAGTGTGGAGTTTTGGCAACTCCTACTTGAAGGTGTATGATACTTCTAGTGAACTCACTAGAATCCCAAGGTTAGCTGAGTCACGTGTGTGGGTTTGCACACGTTAAAGAGAACGTAGGTTTTCCTCAAGTTCGAAGCGATGATTGTGTTATCGGGTCCCTTCTCTTGGTATGAAGTTCGAGAATCCTTCACTTCATCCTTAAAGAGGACACCCTACTCCACTATGTGTTAGTTCAATCTTCTAAACACTAACATTTAAGCTCTTAGCTTCATATATTGCTCAATATTCTAGTAAGGTTACCAAGAATATCTTAGTGGGGGATTGTCGGAGTTAGCTACTCTAGGAAAGCTATTTTGGGTTCGTTTGGTGTGTTATAGGGAAGATCCGGTCGGATGGGTGGATACCCGACTGGTTGTGAGAGGAATAAAAATGAGGAGGTGGAGTTTTCGCCTAGTCCCGAATGGGTGGGTCATTGACCCGATCGTGTTCGAGAATATGTTTTTGTGCGTAGTAGTGGAGACCCGATCGGGTGGGGATGGATTCGACCAGATACCGGGTTTGCAGCTTTTCTAGACAAAGTGAGAGACTCGATCGGGTGGTGGTGGACCCGATCGGGCCCAACTCTTTTTTGTATCACGCATACCCGTCCGGTTGGGATTAGTACCCGACAGGATTCGGGTATTGTAGACACCCAAATGTGTCTCCCCAAATGAGTAATCGATGATGAAACATACCACGTTTCGTGACCGATTCGATTCCGAAAAGGCGCAATTGAACTCGTAGAAATTTCAAAATATGTGAAGTCACACTCGAAATTATGAGGCAAAGGTCAAACAAGAGGCCAAAAGAATTTTCCTTAATCATTTTCTATTTTTCGGAATTTTCTGCTAACTGGAAGATTTTTTAAAATAATTTACACTGGTGATTCTCATGTTTTCTATTTTTCATCACATTCCTCACATTTTTCTGAGTTCACCAGTATTTTTAGATTATTTTTCTGATTTTCCTACAATTTTCTATGAATTTTGCAATATTTACAATATCAAAATACGTAGGAAATACGCAGAAAATACGGAAAATACCAAAAAAATACACGGAACGTTCCAGAATCCCCTAGAACTCCCTAGATACGCGTTTCTTGGAGGAGGGGATATCTAGATTCATCCGTGATCTTGCAAAATAAGAAAAAATCTTTGAAATTAAGGCAAAAATACTGAACGTATATAGCTCAAAGGAGCGTATATACGCTCACCATGAGCGTATATACGCTCCCCATGAGCGTATATACGCTCATCATGAGCGTATCTCATCATGAGCGTATATACGCTCCCAATGAGCGTATATACGCTCATTTTTGTGCCCTTGTCTCTCCGCGCCTATAAATACGGCCTTGCCTCTCGAGTTTTAGAGGACTTGGACGACTCAACTTTTCACGACCCCACGGCTATACTACGAGCACACCACGAGCCTTATCATAGTCTCTTGTCCCATACACATACTCATTGAAATTCGAGTCTCGCGCCTCTATTCGAATCGATTCGACGACGAAATCAAGGTATAAATCTGAGATTACTCACCTTTTAATTGATTCATGTAAATATGTAGGATTGTCACTCACGTTTTCAAATTCGTTTTCATTAACACTTATTATTATTATCATCATCTTGTCACAATTCATTATTATGCATATTGTTATTGTCAATACTAACGTGTTTATTTGTCTTGATTAGCAATTCAAGCAAAGACCTTTTAGTTTTTACTTTAACAATTTGCTTATTCGCAGAGACAAGGTGAGAAGGATATACATGTATATTATGCTTTACTAACCTTTGTCTTCATGTCTCGTTTGTACATTTTTTTTGTCACACTTGTATATATTGCTTAAACAAGACCGGAATTCAATTGCGTATCACATTAAAGTCAGATAATCATGGACGACCGGTTTTCTAAGCACCTTGTTAATATTGACTAACAATGAAGCGATCGCCTTGTCCATTATAGAAGTCATTGTTTGTACATAATAGCAACTCACCTAATAATATTAGATTAGTGCGCTTTCAAGATCAATTCAATAGGCTCTTTGAATTCAATTGTTATGATTTATGGAACTACAATGAGACCGAGTAGAGGCCGCTACATGCGGGCGGATTGGGTTACTGATTCAATCCGTACCATGTCCCCGAACCCACACTTTGGTTACTGGACCTATTTGTGGGGCCACTAGTTTGGCACCAATGTTTCGGGCGTCCGTGAATAACCTATATAGGCACGGTGGCGATCCCCTCAATTCGACAACACACCCCAACGCATTCACATGCGGATTCCATGGCTCAATTCCATGACACTGAAGCTGAGGTCACGCCCCCCTAAGGCGGGGCGAAGCCCTACAGTTTTTGGCGACTTCACTGGGGATAATCACCATTTGGTGAGTGGACAGACTTGAAAGTCTCGTAGTTCCATATTCATAATTAATTGAATTTTGCTTGTGACCCTTCGAATAGGGTCATGTCTTAGGCACCTTGGTCTCAATATGGGCATGTTCTATGCTCGAGATCACCTTAAGGGGGGATTTTACCTTGGTTGCATGTGGTTAATGGATCACATGGCTAAGGTAAGTCCTATCCCGCCCATGCCGCGTATGCACGTGTTACTAGATGCGTGTATATAAGGGGTATCTCGGCCATACATCACCAATGTTGTGGTGGTGAAATTGGACCCAGCTCTACTCTTAGGCATGGTACACTATCAGACTTAACCAAGCCGACCTATAGTTCACTTAGATCCTGACCTTAAGTGAATAAATTGGATTTGTGTTTCAATCAATGTGCTTGTTAACTTGTGACTCTTCATTCAGTCCAAATTCTTAACCACCAACTAAGCCCAGTCTCTTAATCTATGGTTCAAGACATGAAGTTCGATGATCCATTAGGCCCATTCCAATCCAATTCAATTTCAAACTCAATTCGATCCCAATCCAAGAATCTTAAATCTGACTTAGATTCGACCTTTTGAACCTTAAACCTAAATTAGGTTCAATTCAATCTTAATTCAAGGACCTTAAATCTGAATTAGGTTCATTTCAATTCCAATTCAAGAACCTACCTTAAATCTGAATTAGGTTCAACCCAAGAGCCTTGAATCTGAATTAGGTTCGCTTCAACTTCAATCTAAGAACCTTAAAACTGAACTAGGTTCGATCATAGACTCAACCCTAGGAACTTTGATTCAAGGCTAGGCCCATTCAATTTCAAGTGGCTCGTAGGTCTAAGAGGTCCTTAATTCTGAAATAGGCCCATCTTAGGTTTGAATCTTTCTCGAGTCTAGCACCTTAAATTTGAATTAGGTCTAGCCCATTCAAGTCCAGTTTTCAAGTCCAGTTTCAAAATCAACACTCAAACTTTATCCATTTCAAAACCAGTGTCGGGTCCACTAAGTCGGAGTTTTCAGTCACGATCCCCGTGATAGGCCCAAAGAGGCAAGAAGTCAAACAAATCCTACCTCCACAAAAGGCCCATGTCTCTTGACCCTCCATCATCCACAAAAAAGCCTAATCCTATACCTCCTTGGCCCAACTGGAAAAACATCAAACACCACTACCATCAAAGCCTCATGAGTCACCCCAAGGTGCGGATCAATGATCTGCGGCCTTCTCTAGATTGAGTCATAGAGTCCCAGTCCTAGCTATATGTCATTTCAATTCATTGTCCTTTGAGTCTATGTAGTCTCTTGCTATACAATAAGCCATGTATTTCAGTTTTCATTCATAATGATTCATTTGTTTTTGGCAATATTATTTTCTCATTCTATGCAAGTCTCAACACTCATTGGCCACAATTGGTTTAATCTAATACTGATTTAATTATTGAAATTGAACAATGCCCAAGAGAGGCCTTCTTTCACAGCTCCACAAAATGACCCCTCCCTTCCATTCCCTTTGTCACATCAAATCAAAATCCCTTGCAACCTTTTGAGCCACAAACACTATCATTTAGCCTATCTTTCTTTCATCACCCACATCTACCTAACCCTTTGGACCAAACGGTGCGTAGGAAAAGACACGTGCAAAAGAAAGAAAAGAAAGAAAAAAAAAGAAAATAAAAAAAAGCAAAAATCAAAGTTCAATGCCAGTTATACAAAAGTCATCAAAAATGCAAATCCAAAGCTCAAAGCCCAGATCAAATAAAAAGCAAGAGTCTAAAAAGCACACTGCGCACCGTGGGTTCACTTCATGGTCATCAAGCCTTTTTCAACCCTCAAACCACAGCCTCACATTACAACCACAAAAGCCCTCTCACACGAGGCATTGTCCAAATCATCATCAGAACTACGGTGGTCTGATTCCGTAAGGATACGTAGGAAGCCTCTTCTCGAGGTTCGACCGCATTAACATTAAATCGTTTGAGGCCTTTTTGAGTGCTTTGACTTGCTAAGAATTTGATAATGGTTTTGCCAGTCTAGAACCTGACATAGACTCATGTTTGAACCAACATCATTAGCCAACCCAGCATCTAGCCACATCTTTGACCCTTAGCCACAAATTTGACCCTTTTTATTTCTCGAACCATAGCTCATTCTTTGGTCACCTTCAAGGACTCATTGACTCAATCACAAAGAAGTAAAGCCACCTGACCTTTGGGTTAGTACATCTTGTTGGGGAACTCATCCATACAATCTATCCACCTTCCCTATGTTGACTCTAAGCTGTAAACTACATTGTCTCAAAGTCTCGCTGGGGGGCTCGTCGTCATCATGGCCCCTTAATTTCCAGTTGGGGGCTTCTTGTCTCCTAAGGCCCTGTTGCGTGTTCAAGTCTATTGCTATCAAGTGGAAATCATGAAAAATTCGCTTATGGACCCTGTCACTTTCCAATCAAAGTCACTGTCTCGCCGATGTTCAGTCAAGTCGATGTCAAGTTCAAGTTCAAATTCAAGCTCAAGTCACGACCGAGTCAAGCCATAGTCTCGTCCAAATGTCACCTTTCTCTAAGTCACTTTTCAAGCAGCACTTTTCTAATAGACCCTTTCAAACTCAAGGACTCTTTCAAATCATGTCTAGAACCAGACCTAGACAAGGCCCTTTCAAATTCAAAGACTCTCTCAAATCATGTCTAGAACCAGACCTAGACAAGGCCCTTTCAAATTCAATGGCTCTCTCAAATCATGTCTTGAACCAGACCTAGACAAGGCCCTTTCAAAGACTCTCTCAAACCATGTCTAGAACCAGACCTAGACAAGACCCCTTCAAATTCAATGACTCTCTCAAACCATGTCTAGAACCAGACCTAGACAAGACCCTTTCAAATTCAATGACTCTCTCAAATCATGTCTAGAACCAGACCTAGACAAGGCCCTTTCAAATTCAAAGACTCTCTCAAATCATGTCTTGAACCAGACCTAGACAAGGCCCTTTCAAAGACTCTCTCAAACCATGTCTAGAACCAGACCTAGACAAGACCCTTTCAAATTCAATGACTCTGTCAAATCATGTCTAGAACCAGACCTAGACAAGACTCTTTCAAATTCAATGACTCTTGCCCTCTCTCAATATCAAGGTCACAAGTTACAGGTCAACATTGCATGCAAATTTCGCTAGACATAAAAACAGACCTATGTCGTCACCAAGGTAGTCCTTAATCCTGAATTAGGGCTATCATTTTCAAGTCAATGCTCATTTCCTCGGAAAGCATGGGATGCGTCTGCATTTCTCCCAGTCAGCCGAACGAAGAATGATTGCTCGAGGACTCAGACCGCACGGGACACGGCTACAGGTAAAACTAACCTTTGTTTTGCAGGTACCGGCGAAAAAGGGTGACTCAGGATCGCAGAATGTCTTGAGTTGCTCTCCGTCCCGAAACGAATACTTTGACTTTCGTCTTACGAGACTATCGTCTCTCCAGACTCAGTCAAAGTGGGGGCTTCTGTAGACACCTAAATGTGTCTCCCCAAATGAGTAATCCGTGATGAAACATACCGCGTCTCGCGATTTTTTTGACTCAGAAAAGATGCTTTGAACTCACAAAAGTTGGAAATACGTGAGGTCATACTCGGAACTATTGAGCAAAGGACAAACAAAGGGGGCAAAAATATTTTCTTTTATTTTTTTATTATTTTCTATTTTTAGGATTTTTTAAAATAATTTATATTGGTGATCTCCATAATTTCCACTTTTCATTGCATTCTTCACATTTTTCTGAGTTCACCAGTATTTTTAGATTATTTTTCTGATTTTTCTTTATTTTTCTATGATTTTTATAAGTTTTTATACGCAGAAAATACAAAAAAATACAAAATACACAAAAAATACCCCGGAAATACGTGGAACCTTCTAGAACACTCTAGAACTCCTTGCTTGGAGAGCAAGGGTGTCTAGGTGCGTCGAATCAAGGCAAATCACGTATTATGGAAATTGGAATCGGAGGAAATCAAAAATACGCGGAGAATATATATACACAGACCTGCGTATATACGCAGGCTTCCTGCGTATATACGCAGGTCCCCTGCGTATATACGCAGCTCTCCTGCGTATATACGCAGGGTTTTTCTCCTCCTTTTCCCTCGCGCCTATAAATACGTGCCTTGCTCATTCCGAAAACACACACGATTTTCATAGACACGTCTATTCTGTCTCTCTCTGTCCCTAACTTGCGTATTCTCTCTCTCACTCTCTCAAACACTCTAAACACATTCGTTCTTGAGTTCTAAGCATCGATTCTGTTCGATTCAACAAGCGAAATCAGGGTATAAATCTGAGATTACTCACCTAAAACATCTTTTTGACTCTACTTAATTCCTTTTGTCACTTTTAATTTGACTAATTCTTATTGCGAGTTTCAATTAAATCAACACAATGTAGAAACTCACTTTTTATTTGATTCATGTAAATAAGTAAGGTTAATGTTTCACTTTCGTTAATTTCATTGTACCTTTTATTTTCATTGCTATGTTTATTGTTGCTAGTCATTACTAACATTCTCTTTGTGTTTTGTATAGCCATCTTCAACGAATCGTTTTATTCGATTTAATCGTTTTATTCGATTTAAACTAACAATAATTTGATTGCAGTGACAAGGTGAGGATGGCATACATATATTATATATGGTTTTTTCATATTCATGTATTTATGGTGGATGTATCCATATTGTATATATATATTCTATCACACTTGTATATATTGCTTAAACAAGACCGGAATTCAATTGCGTATCACATTAAAGTCAGATAATCATGGACGACCGGTTTTCTAAGCACCTTGTTAATATTGACTAACAATGAAGCGATCGCCTTGTCCTTTATAGAAGTCATTGTTTGTACATAATAGCAACTCACCTAATAATATTAGATTAGTGCGCTTTCAAGATCAATTCAATAGGCTCTTTGAATTCAATTGTTATGATTTATGGAACTACAATGAGACCGAGTAGAGGCCGCTACATGCGGGCAGATTAGGTTACTGATTCAATTTGTACCATGTCCCCGAACCCACACTTTGGTTACTGGACCTATTTGTGGGGCCACTAGTTTGGCACCAATGTTTCGGGCGTCCGTGAATAACCTATATAGGCACGGTGGCGATCCCCTCAATTCGACAACACACCCCAACGCATTCACATGCGGATTCCATGGCTCAATTCCATGACACTGAAGCTGAGGTCACGCCCCCCTAAGGCGTGGCGAAGCCCTACACTTCTAACAGCCTTCAAATGAGATTCCTTTGGATTGCTTTGAACCCTGGCACACAAACCAACAGAAAACACAATATCAGGTCTACTAGCTGTTAGGTAAAGCAAAGATCCTGTCATTCCTCTGTACAGTGAGGCTTCCACATCTGTTCCCTTTAGATCAACATCAAGTTTTGTAGATGTAGGAACAGGTGTGTCATAAGCCTTGCTGTTCTCCATGCCAAACTTTTTCAACAGCTCTTTTAAGTACTTTTGTTGATGGATCATGATTCCATCAACTGTTTGCTTTATCTGCAAGCCAAGGAAGAACCCTAGTTCTCCCATCATGCTCATTTCAAATTCACTCTGCATAAGATTAGCAAACTCGTCACATAGCACCTGATTAGTAGCACCAAACAAAATATCATCAACATAAATCTATACTATAATCAAGTGGTTCCCCCTGGTTCTGATAAACAAGGTTTTGTCCACTGTTCCCCTTTTATAATCATTCTTCATCAAGAAGTTGGACAGTCGTTCATACCAAGCCCTTGGGCTTGCTTCAAACCATATAGTGCTTTGTCCAACTTATACACATGTTGGGGAAACAGTTTATCTTCAAAACCAGGGGGCTGCTCAACATATACCTCTTCTTTCAAATATCCATTTAGGAAGGCAGTCTTCACATCCATCTGAAACAACTTCATATTCATGTGAGCAGCATAAGCAATTAATATTCTAATAGCCTCTAATCTAGCTACTGGTGCAAAGGTCTCATCATAGTCTATTCCTTCCTGTTGATTGTAACCTTGCACAACTAGCCTTGCTTTGTTTCTGACTATGGTACCTAGATCATCCAATTTGTTTCTGAATACCCATTTTGTACCAATTACCATCCTTTCTTTGGGTCTAGGTACAAGATGCCAAACTTCGTTCCTTTGAAACTGATTTAACTCATCTTGCATTGCTAGAACCCAATCAGGATCAGATAATGCCATTTTATAGTCAGTTGGTTCTATGCTAGACAGAAATGAATAGAAAGCACAAAAGTTTTGATAAACACTTCTTCTTGTTTGAATCCCCTTATTTATATTGCTAATGATTTGATCAGGGGGATGAGAAGAACTGTATTTAAAACTTTTAGCAGGATAATCTTTTTGTGCTTCCTCATTCATTTGGGAACCAGCAGGATCTACAATCTCTTCCTCTTCCGAGAAACCAGAAGGATTTTCAATCATGCTGTTTCCCCTTACCTCTCTTTCCTCAAGTTCAGGGGTTGTAACATTGTTGTTTGTTTGATTGTCTGTTCCCCCTGAACTGCTTACCTGTTCATCTCTTGGAGAACCATCAGGACCTGGTTCCTTACCTGTATCCTCATCATCTTCTCCTCTAGGCTCTCCACCATGATTTTCTGGTGGACCAGTAGGTGAGCCTAGGTTAGCTTGCTCATCATTTGGAGAACCAGCAGCATGGTTCCCGGTGAACTCTAGAAGTCCAATTATCTCATCTGGTTCAACCTGTGGAATCTCATAAGACATGTTAAATTCATCAAACACAACATGAACACTCTCCTCAACACACAGAGTCCTTTTGTTAAAGACTCTATATGCTTTACTTTGAGAGGAGTATCCAAGAAACATTCCCTGATCACTCCTAGGGTCAAATTTATCAAGCTGGTTCTTCCCATTGTTATGTACATAACATTTGCATCCAAAGATACGAAAGTATGCAATATTGGGTTTTCTGCCCTTTAGGAGTTCGTAGGGAGTCTTCTTCAGTTTGGCCTAATGAGTCCTCTATTAAGTATATAGCAAGCAGTTTCAACAGCTTCACCCCAGAAACTCTTAGGGAGACCACTTTCAATAAGCATTGTTCTAGCCATCTCCTCAAGAGTTCTATTCTTTCTCTCAACAACACCATTCTGTTGTGGGGTTCTGGGGGCTGAGAAGTTGTGACTAATACCATGTTCCCTGCAGTAATCAATGAAGTTAGAATTTTTAAATTCAGTACCATGATCTAACCTTACCGAGACCAGCTTGTGGGTAAGTTGGTTCTCCACCTATTTTACCAGAGTCACCCATTCATCAAAAGTCTCATCTTTTGAGTGAAGCATTATCACCTAGGTGTACCTGGAAAAGTCATCAACAATAACACATACATATCTATGGCCCCTTCGACTTTGAACTCTCATGGGACCGCACAAGTCAATGTGTAAAAGTTCGAAGGGCCTGCTGGTACTCAAAACAGTTTTAGGCTTAAAAGAGATTTTGACCTGTTTCCCCTTAACACATTCTGAACAAACTTTGTCTGCCTCATACTTGATGTTAGGAAGTCCTATCACCAGGTCTTGAGACTTAAGTCTATTCAGAAGTGTAAGGCTCGCATGTCCAAATCTCTTATGCCAAATCCATTGATTGTTGTCTGAAACAGCTTTCAAACAGATAGACTTATTTTGAGGAATTTTATCCAGGAATGTAATGTAAACATCATGTTTCCTGGTTCCCTCACATATAAGTTCACCTGTTTGTGAGTCAACTATGTGACAAAGGTTGGCTTGAAACTCAACTCTATTTCCTTTGTCACACAGTTGTGAAATGCTCAAAAGATTATGTTGCAAGCCTTCAACATAATATACATCATCAATTGCATTGGAAAGTGTCTTACCTACCTTACCTAAACCAGTGATGGTTCCCTTGCTGTTGTCTCCAAAGGTGACACTTCCTCCATTAAAGGCTACTAGTGAGAGAAATTGCTCTTTATCTCCGGACATGTGTCTTGAGCATCCACTGTCCAAATACCAATAGGTACTTCTCTTCACTTTAGCCTGTAAGAACAAATCAAACATTAGTTTTAGGAACCCAAACTTTCTTGGGTCCCTTTTCCACAACATTTTCATTCAATTGATCTTTTCTTTTCCATACTAACTTCACATGTTTCTTTTTCTTATTTACACTAATTTTCTTTGCAGGACACTCGTGAATCTTGTGTCCATCCTTACCACAATGATAGCACACATGCATGTCCTTGGACATAACATACTTACCTCTTTGGAATTCCCTGATCCATGTGGTTTCTCTGGGAGACCAGTTAGTCCTGGTTCCTCATTTATTATAACCAAGACCAACCTTCCCTTTGGTTACCTCGTTTTGAAGTCAATGTCTCTAAGGTCTCCTGTGCAGTCAGTAATTTACTCACATGTCTGTAGCTCTCATGAAGTTCTTTCTCTCTTGATTCCAAATTCTCAATTAACAACTCATTTTTTTCTTTAAGAACAACAACATCACTTTTCAAGGATTCGAGTTGTAAATTGAGATTCAGAATCATACTATCCATAGACATGTTAGTAATCACTGGCTGTTTTCCCTCTTTCAATTTATGAATCTCAGCATGAAGGTCACACAGCTTTCCATCATATTCATCTATTAGTTCACTGATCTCATCACTAGTGTTTATGGGGGAAACATCATAATGTGCAGCTTTGAGTAAAGCATTCTCTTTGTGAAGATCTTCTAAGTTGCTAGCCAGTATTTCAAAGGCTTTCAACAGAGAAGTTCTGCTACAAAAGGTTGCTTTTCCTCTAGCTGCTGAAAAATCAACCGACTCACTTGAAGTTGATAAGTCTCTAGGGAACCAGGAGATCAGATCTTCTTCACCATCAACTGGATAGTTAGGTTTGGAAGATCTGGCCTTTTCCAGTTCCACTTTACACTTGTCCAATTCAACTTCAAGCTCTGCCACTTGATCTTTCAAGTTATGGCATACTTCTTCGAGGTGATCACAACTGGCAATAGCAACTTCACACTCAGCACGTTTTTCTTTAAGTTCTCTTTTGCCAGTTATGTAAGTTTCACCTAGTTTATAACATTCATCTAACAAGGAGTCTATACAAGCTAGCATATTATCTCTATCATACTCATGCATATCTTGCCTAACTTGTTCTAGATTTACCTTGTGTTCATGCAATACATCCTTCTTGGCCATCAAGCACTTTTCAAATGTGCTGGTTCCCCTGGTTCCGGAATCAGTGTTGTTTCCCTCGATGCTTGCAAAGGCAGTCATGCAAACACTAGGGTTAGGTGATTCTTCATCCTCATCAGATCCTGAGTCAGAATCACCCCACATTGATGCTATCATAGCATTTTTGAAAGCTCGCTTTTCTCCAGACTTGGACTGTTTGTCCTTCCACTTTGGACAATCTCTGATGAGATGTCCCTTCTCTCCACACTTAAAACACCTTGCAGAAGATGTGTTAGTTTTCTTAAAGTTTTTACATTTCAAGTTCTTCCTCTGATCACGGAGTGTTTTTTCAAATCTTTTGGCAATCATGCCAATTTCATCTTCATCCTCCTCGTTCTACTGTTCCTTTTAAGGCTATGCCTCTGGCTGGTTCCTTCTCAGTCTTAGAGTCAATTAGTAACTCATGTGTCATGAGGGAACCAATCAACTGTTCCAGAGACAATGTGGACAAATCTTTGGCTTCATAAATAGCAGTGATCTTGGCTGTCCATGCATCTGTTAAACTGCGCAATACTTTTCTCACAAGATCCTCATCAGAAAAACTTTTCCCAAGGGATCTAAGATCATTGATTATTGTCATGAATCTACGAAAACAATCATTGATCTTTTCACCCTTGTTTATAGCAAACAATTCATATTTAGACATTAAGTAAATCAATTTTGGATCTTTTTACCTCGCTGGTTCCTTCATAAGCAAGTTCAAGAGTATCCCAAATTTCTTTTGCACTGCTGCATCCAGAAATTCGGTTATACTCTGCCTCACCTATAGCCTGTTGTAGTATTGACATTGCTATGGCATTTTTCTCCAGCAACTTGTATTCTGAAGTCACCAGTTCACTGTCTTTCTTTGGAGTCTTGTTCCCTTCAGAGTCAGTTTTCATGATCGTATTGGACCATTTTTGACCACGAGCCAGCACTCATAGTCAATCCCCATAATTACATTTTTGATCCTGTTTTTCCACCATGCATAGTTGCTTCCGTTAAACTTGGGTGTTTTGCTATCATATCCGATTGCTCCTAATTTTTGAGTACTCATGCTTGACTTCTCTAGATGTTACTCTTACAAGAAGCCTTGGCTCTGATACCAATTGAAGGTTCTAAGATACTCAAGAGGGGGGGGGGTGAATTGAGTATAATCGACTGTGACCAATTTTTCTTTTTGCTTTTGATCTAATGATAAGGAACTAGTTGGGCTGGTTCCTATACGCAGCGGAATGTAAGTACAGTAAAAGAACACACAGTATTTAACGAGGTTCACCCAACTCTGGGCTACGTCCTCCTACCCTAAGCTCTTTTATTAATCAACTCTGAAAAATAAAGAACTTGCTCACTCTACTGTTTCCCTACTCCGGGAACCAGCACACCCCACACTCAACTCTGAATGTGCACTCGACTCACACTCGTAAGTCCAACTTTGTGTTTGAACTCACAAACACTACCCAGGCTTTCAACCCCTCTGTTGATAGCCTTTACAAGAACAAAATTCCTCTCTTATGAATTACTTCTTAGAAAGCTAAGTAAGAGAATATTGTATGCTCGATGTATGCTCGTGTATGACTCGATGGTTATGAACTAAATGCTTTTTTGTTTTTCTCAAAGTAATTTTCTCTTTTTGATCAGTGGAGAGAGTTATAGAATGTTAAGGTATAGACGTATATTTATATTATCTTAACCCTAGTTTCCATAAATCTATTCTTGCCAAACAAGGCAAGATTAGTTTTATGGAAAGTATTTATCTTGTTCGATTTTATCCTAAGATTTTGATCGAACAAGATATATACTCCCAGTTTTAAGGTAATATATATCCATCTATAATTCCAGCTGCAATAATCTTTCAAAATATCTTTTGAAAATATTTTAGAAAAACCCTTTTCAAAACCGCAGCTTGGTTCCTTGAGTGTGTTATGAATTCTGTTCCAAGCTTTGTACCAGAATTCACAACATACTCAAAAACACTTAAGCACTTAGTTCATTTCCATTTAGTCACACTACAGAGCATAATACATGAAAATCCTTAATTTAAATTCTAAAATACAATTCTTCGAATCTTCATGCAATCTTCAAGAACTTGAATCTTTCCTTTAATTACTTCAATCTTTGAGCACAGCTTTCTTCTTCGAATATCTTCGAAAGGATTCACACTTCAAGTCTTGGAATAGATCTATTACTGCACATATAACAAAGTTAACATGCAACAAAAGATATATGATTGTTCTTCAGAATAACAGTCAAGGAAACAGCTCGTACTGGTTCTGCACCAGTGAATGAGCTCTTATGTAATCAGCTGTTCCCTGTAATAAACAAGTTAGTTTCAAAGTATTCTCATTAAATATTAACTTGTCTAGGGAAACAAGTATCTAAACTAGCTGGTTCCCAGAACCAACCATATTCATATTTTAATCATCCTGTTTCTTGTAATGGTTTGTCATCATTCAAAACTTAGGAACCCAACAGTGTCTTATTGCTCAGTGGGCACAATCACTTCTGATTTAGTAGTAGTAGCTTTATTTCACTTCCCTTTATTTTCCAGTTGCTTTCTTCCTTATACTCACATAAATTCATTGCACGCACACCGAGGTTATACTTTTAGAGATAGAGAGACAGAGACTTCCGAGAGATGAATTTGATTTGTGATGATCAAAGAGAAAAACAAAGAGGGGTATATATATATATATATATATATATATATATATATATATACATATATATATATAT
>SNQN01008772.1:0-19920 GCA_008642245.1 Bassia scoparia | reverse complement strand
CCCCTAGGTATGTAGACTGGTTCACCCCCCCAGGGACCTGACCTTCATCTTTGTTGCCTTCATGTTCCTAATTTGTTCGCCGTTTTTTCATTAGGTACTAAAACCACCCCGTCCTCTGGCCCTGCTGTCATCCCCAAAACTCATGCTCGCCATCCTCACGCTTTACCTTCTCTCTCTCATACTTGATTCCACCCCCTCCCCCACTCTCTTGTTCACATCCTGCCCCTTCTCTGGGGTGCATCCTTTCTCCTTTTCTTTTTCGGCCCAGGGCTTCGGCTATCCCTACTAAAACCAAGTTTGGCTACCCCCGCTCCTTTGCCTTCCCCCCCCTGTCTACGCTCTGTACCGTCTCCGCCCGTTTCCCCGTTCTCGCACCCACCTCTCCCTCTCGAGCACCACCTCCTTGCTGTTTGCATCGCACCTGCTGACCCTTTTGTTGGCGCCCCCTTCCTGTCCTTCTGGTGTTTCTTCTTGCTTCTCCTCTCTATTGTTGACACATCTACGGAGTCGGTTGTTATGTCTCCCCGCCTTGGGCTGCCGGACCTAACAGGCCCCGGGGGCTTCCTCGTCACTGTGCCCGCTGTCTACCGCGCTCGCTTCCCCCCTGCCCTGTGGTGCCCGCATACTCCCCCTCGGCGCCGCCCCCCTATCCGGTACTTCGACTCGTCCCACATTCTTATCCCTCCGAATTCCGTTCCGTCGTCCTCCTTCCCGTTCCCTCCCATCCGTTCACTCTTCCGCCCTTTGTTCCGGTTCCTCCCCCTCCCATTTCGTTCCGTCCTCGACGTTCCGTCCCCCTCCGTTCCGTTCCGGCCCTTCCCTTGCCGCGCCGCCGCCTCTCTTGTGCCGTGCCGTGCAGGTGCCAACACGCCCCTTTCTCTCCCCGTGTCTCCACGCTCTTCCCCCCCCCTCCCTGCTTGGTTCGGACCCCCGTTGCCATGGCCCGCCAAGTGCGCTCGACTGGGGCGCGCCTCGCGTGCCTCCTGTCTGCTCGTGCTCTGCAGGATCTAGGCGGGCCCTCTTGCGGGGCCTTCTGCATACATAACTTTTGGCCCCGGCGTCGTCTCGGTGCCCGGCCCCCCGCGTTTTTGTCCGCGTATCGTATGCCCCTGCCGTGTTGGCCTGTCACCTCAGTCGATGCCACGGCGCTTCATGACTACTGCAGCGCTCGCCCGCAGCGTGTTTTGTGCCTTCTGGTGCGGGCGCTTGTCCGGTGTCCCTCCTGCTCAACTTTTCCGCCGTCCGCCCACCCCCTGTCCCTCTGCAGGCCACCTTCCCTGACTGTATTGCTCGCCTCCGAGCCCTCTGTGTTGGGTCGGTTCGTCTTCATCCCGTGTTTTACTTGTTCACTCATTGTTTGCGCCTCCTGGGGCGGCTACTCGCGCTCTCCGCTTCGCGGCTTCCCCGCGCTGCCCGCGCCCTTCCGTCCCGTGCCCCTCTGTTGTCTCATTTCCGCCTCACCTCCTTTCCTCCTTCCTATAATCTCCTCCTCTCCGGCCGCCGGGGGCGCCGCCTGTTCCCCCCCCCCTCCCTCCTTCCCTTCCTGCCGGGATCCTCCGAGCCCTGCCTACCCTTTCCCTCCCCCCCCCCTTGCCTTCCTCTGCCTCACCCACTGTCCCTCTCCTTCCTTCCACCCTCCGTTGCACCTTTCTCTCTGGCCCCCCCGTAGCTCTCCACACTCCCCCTTTCCCCCACAACTGCCCCCTTCCTCCCCGTCCGTCCTCCTCCTATATGCCTTTTTTCCCCTCCCTGCGGGCCTTCCTTCCCCACGCTCCACTCCCCGCTTTCCTTCCCCTCTCCCCGCTGCCCCCGACTCCCCCACTTCCTCGCCTGCCTCTTATTCCTTTTCCGCCTTTTCGACCTTCTCCTCCTCCGCCTGTCTCGCGAGCCCCCCAAAACATCACCCCATCAGCCGTTCATCCCCTTATTTTGTCCCCTCAATGCCTCCTACTTCGCCCGCCACTCGCCCGACTTCCTCCCTCTCCCCCTTCGAACCCCCCCCCCTGCTCCCCTCCTTATCCTCCTTGCCTTTTCCTTTCCCGCCCTTTTTTCCCTTTCCATCCCCCCCGTCCCCCCTCGCCTACGCGTGCCCCCCCCCTCTCTTCCCTCTATTGCGTATGCACTACCATATCCTTGCTGCCCGCTTCCGCATGCCGGCCCTGCCGATGCCTCCTACTGTCTGCTCCGGGCACCTCACCCCTTCCCCTTCTTCCCCCTCCCCCCTCCCTGCCGCTCCTCCTCTTTCCGCCCCTTTTCCTTCTCCACCCCCCCTGCGCCTCACCATCTCTGCCTACTTCTCGCTTTTCCTTTTGTTCCTCTAATCGCTTCTCGTTTTCTGTCGGCCCCCCCGCACTTCCCTCCGCCCCCCTGTACTCGCATCCTCCGCTCTTTGGCCACTTCCCTCTGCCAGCCTCCCCGCTCCGCCGGCTCCCTCTTTTCTCACGTTTCCCTACCTACCGTTTCGCCCCCCTTTTTCTTTTCGCGTTGTGTGGTCTCACTAGCCGCAGCTCGCTAACCGTGCTTGCGCTTTATGGCCTACCTTCCGCACCCTGCGCCTCCCTGTCCTTCCCCTAGCACCAGAGCCATGTCCCCTCAGACCCTGTCTTCGCCCTCTCCCCCCCCGCGCACTAGTGCCCTCCCTCCGCACCCCACCTGGCAGTCGTCCCCTCCCTGCCGTCCTTCCATTTCAGGCTACGCCCCCGCCTCGCCATCATTCTGCACTCGGCCCACGCGTGCGGGGCGCATCCGCACCCTCTCCACCCTCGTGCTCCTGCCCTCCCTAGCTAAAACCGTTCCTCCTTCCGTCCCCTGTGCGTCTAGCCGTTGCCCCCTCCGACCCTCTCCCCCTTGCGCTCCTCCTCAGTGCCACCACTTAGCTCCTTCCTCCCCGGTCCTCTCCCCCCCTCTTTCCCCCAATTCCTGTCTCGACACCCCGTCCAACCACGCTCTGATCCCGTTTCACCGGATTTTATTAACCCCCCCCTACCCCTTTTGGTATGTTCTGCTTCTGCGATGGTTCCCTCCCCGCACCCCCCCCTGCCCCGGTTCCCCACTCGCTTGCCCTGCCTCTGCTTCCCCACCCCTGGCCCCCGCCCCCCTCCTGTCACGTGGCCGCCGTCCGACGCCTGCCTGGCCGCGTGCCCCCTTTCTGCCCTGGGCTCTGCCCGCGACTTCCCGCTTTACCCCCCGTCCATTCCCTCTCGGCTTCCTGCTGTCACTCGTTCCCG
This sequence comes from Bassia scoparia, assembly GCA_008642245.1. Classification (NCBI taxonomy): domain Eukaryota; kingdom Viridiplantae; phylum Streptophyta; class Magnoliopsida; order Caryophyllales; family Amaranthaceae; genus Bassia; species Bassia scoparia. The sequence continues at coordinate 16,693 of SNQN01008772.1, read as the reverse complement.
CCTTTGCCTATCCGTCCTTGCCTCCCCCCGTTTTTGCCGCGCCTTCTCGCCTTGCCCTCTCCCCGCCGCCCCTTCCTTCGCTGTCCCCGCCCCGCCTTTTCGCCCCTCTATCCCCGCCCGCCCGTCCCAGCTTGCTTAGCCGCTGCTGCCTTTTTTCCCTGTCTTTTATTCTCGCCTCCCACTCTCCCTCGCTCACCTTTCCCTCCGCGCTCCACCCCGAGCCCCGCGACTTCCCGTTTCCGGCTTCCTCTCTCCTCCGCCCTCGCCCGCCTTTCCTCCGCTTCCCCCCTTGCCCCCTCTTCCCGCCCCTCCTCCTGCGAGCTTGGTTCCCCCCCGTTCAGCCCTTTCTCTCCGCCGCCGCCCTCGCCGGCTTTCTCCTTCCCCCTCTCCCCGCCCCTTGCCTTCGTTCTGGGTTGATCCCCCCCTCCCCTTCTTCTCCTCCCCTTCATCCACTCTTTCCGCTCCCCTGTCCGCTCTACTGCCCGCCACCCTTCCCCCTCACCCTTTTGCCCCCCCCTCCCATTTCGTCCGTTCGCGCGCCCCCCGGCCCCTCCCCCTCTGCCCGCCCCCGCCCCCCCTCGCCCCACCCCTTTCCTGCCCTCCCCACCTCGTCGTGGGGTCTAACTCCCTGCTTTTTTTTTTTCCCTGCGCCCTTTCTCTTCCCTTCCTTGCCCCCCGCCTCCCCTCACCCCAACTTCCGCTCCCCACCCCCCGTCCTAGGCCCTATAATCCCTATCCACTGTTGGCTCCCCTTTCCTGATTTTCCTCTCGCTCTCTCCCTTTTTCCTTCGCCGCTCTGCTCCCCTGACCCCGCCCTCCCCCCACCCTCCGTCTGTTCCCTCCTGTCACGCTCCTTGCCCTGCCCTTCTCCTTCCCGTCTTCTCCCTCCCGCCGCCCCCCTCCCTTTCCCTCCTTCTTGGGCCCCCCCTCCTCTTTCCCGCTCCCCCCCCCCTCCCGACGAGCCCCCTTGTTCCCTTTGCCCTTCCCTCCTTCCCCCCTCCCCCCCCTCCCGCCCTTCCTTCTCCTCCGCCCCTCAGGTGTCCCCTTCCGGCTTCTCGCCCTCGCCTCCTCCTTCGCGCCTCCCCCCTCCCTCCTCTCCCTTCCCTGTTCCGTCTCCTAGCCCTCGTCCTTTGAACCCCCCGTGCACCCGCCTGCCATCGCGTCCCCATTCGGGTGCCCTCCGTCCGGCGCTCCCTGCTCCGTTGGGTGCCGTCTTCCATTGCGCCGTTGATATCCCCGCTCTTTCTGTTTCTCCTTCCGCGTATTACGCCTTGCCGCCTGCCAGCCCGCCGCGTAGCGTCGCCTGTCGCCTTGCCGGCGTTCGCCCTGACTGGCGCACTCCTGCCGCCCCCTGCCCCCTTCCATCCGCGCCGCTGCATCGCCGCCCGCCCGCCGTTCACCGTTGGTGGGCTCCTCCCTCCGCGCCTTTGGTCCGACCCGTGGCCCGCCCCTGTCGGCTGCTCTTGCCCGACGCCGACATGCGCAAGATATGCACAAGGTCCCCAGCTCGCCTCGAAGTTGGCTGTGCTCGCTCGCCTACGCTCGCCCCTCCCTCCTTTTCCCCACCCTCCTCTCTCTCCCTTCCTCTTCTCCCTCCACTTTTCCCTCCCCCCTTTCCTCCCACCTCCCTTCCCTCCCCTCACCCCTTCCCTCTTTCCCGCCTTGCCCCTCCGTCCCACTTTTTCTCCTCCCCTGTGACTCTCCGCGCTACCCCTTCCCCGCCCCCTTGTTCTGCCGCCTCGGCATCGCCTCGCCCCCTCCCGCGCCCACTCGCACTCGCTCGCCATCCGCCCACCCTCCCCCCGGGCCTTCCCATGATCTGCCTTTGGCCTTTTCCCTCCGTCCCTTCGTCTTTTGCGTCATCGCTCCTCTCCTTGCTCTGCTCGCGTTCGCTCGCTGCCCTCCTAGCTCCGCATTCATATAGCACATACCATACATCAACAAAGCCCTTGTTTCCCCCCCTTGGTACCTTCTTAAACACATACCAATCACACAACCCTCTCTCCCTTCCCCTGTTCCCTCCATCCCTTTCTTCCCTCCCTGAGCCTCCTCCCTGGCGGCCCCCCCCCTCCCCCCCTCCACCCCTCCCCCCTCCTCCCTTCCCCCCCCCTTCGCCCCCTCCCCCACCCCCCCCCCCCCCCCCTTGCCCCCGCTCTTGCTCTTCCACCCCCCCTTCCCTCCCCCTTTTCCTCCCCCCATCTGCCCTTTTCGCCCCCCTTCCACCTCTTGTCGTCCACAGCTCCGCCCGCCCCCGCGCTCGCGCCCGCCCTTCCCCGCCCCCGTCGGTTTTCCCCCCGACCCCGCCCCATTGCCCCCTCTCCTGCCCCCCCCCTTTGCCCGCGTCGCTTCGCCCCCCCGCCCGCGTCCCCCCATCGCCTTGGCTGGACGCCCTTTCGCCCTACCTTGTTGATGCCTTGCTCCCGCGTTCTCCATTTGCTTTGGTGTCTCCTTTTGCTGTTGATTCTTCGTGTTTCTCTTTGCCTATGCCGCTTTTCGCTGGGTTTGCTTTGAGTGGTAGGATTCCTGGCCCGTAGTCCTGCACCGGTATAGACCGTCGCGTTTTTTTTTTTTTTCCTTTTTGGCTCCTTCCCGCGGGTCGCCGCCCGCGCCCCGGGGCTCTCTCGGCTGCCCTCCCGGCTTCCCTCTTCCCTCCGCTGCCGGGCCTCTGCGCTCCCCCCCTTTTTCCGGGTCCATGGCGCGTGTCCGACCCCCCCAGGGTTCTTATCCGCTCCTCCCGCCCCGTTCCCGGGCCCTCGGCCCCCTCCCCCCGCCTTTGCTCCGCGCGGCCCGGTCCCCCCCCTTCCCTCTAACTTACTTGCGTGGTCTTCCTCGGCCCCCTGTGCGCCCCCCCTTTTCTCCGGTGTTTCTTCGTCCGCCCCTCTCTGTTTCTGTCCTTTTTGTTCCCCCCCCCTCTCTCGCTTCTTTTCCCCCCGCTCCTATTTGTTTTCCTTTTTGTTCCCGCGCTTCCGCAGATGCTTCGGTGTTTTTGTTGCCTTTGCGCGTGTGTTTCCCCTAGCCGTCCTTGCGCCTTGTCTTGCCTTTTGCCTCCCCCCTCCTTTTTCCGTCTACTCGTGGCCCCGGCGCGCTCGCCCTGTTTCCCCGCCCTCCGTCAGCCCCCCTGTCCTTCTGGGTCCCGATCCGCTCCTTCGCGTTCTCACTCTTCCCCTCCTCCCGTCGCGTCCTCTCCTTCCCCTCCCTTCGTTCGATATACACCCTCCTATAGTACTCTCTCCTGCACGCCCGTTCGGCGCCGGTTCCCCGGACCCTCCGTTCTCCGTCCTGCTTTCCGCGTTTCTCCATTGTCGTTTCTTTTTGTCCCGCTTTGCTCGCTCCCATCTTCTTGTCCCTCGTCAACCTCTTCACACGTCTAAAAACCTCCGTCGGCTACTCGCCTTTCGTTGCTTGGCTTTTCGCTCCTACGATATGTCGTCTGTGTTTTTTTTCGCCCGTCCTTTTCCCCGCCCTCGCTTGGCTCTCATCCACTGCTTCTGACTCACCACCTTGTTCGTATCTGTAGAAATATGATCACACCTCTTGGCCTCCGCGGGCGTTTTTGTGACTACATCCCCCTTGCCCGCCTTTCGGCGTTGCCCCTACATCACCAGCCCCCTCACGATGTCTCCTCCGGCGTCGCCCCCCGGCTGTATGGCCCCTTATTCCCTCTCCCCCTCTCCGCCCCCCGTCCCCCCCATCGCCTCTCCTTATCAAACCTGCTGCTCCCTCGTCCCCCTTGGCCCCGCGGTTTTCCTGATCCCCCTAACCCCCACGTTGCTTTTCTCAGAGTGTTCTGCCACCCATTGCCTCGGCCCCGTCCATCGCTTGTTCCTTCCTTTCCTGCTCCGCTTCTTCTGTCCCCCTGTTCCGTTCTCTTACCGTGCTGTGGTCGCGTGCTGCTTCTTGTCGTATCGGGTGTTTGCCCCTTGCCATTTCCTACCCCCCCTCCTACTAGTCACCCTGTATTCTTCTGGTGCTTCTCTCGTGGCCCCGCGTTGGCCCCTGGCTCGCACTGCGCCTTTAACCTTTCCCCGCTTACTGCATTGTGCCGTTGTCTGATCTCCTTCCCCCTCTCCCCTGTTTTTTTACCCCCCCTTTCCTGCTCGCTATTTTCCTTCCCGTCTTGTCCCGATTCTCGCTTACCCTTCTCCTGACTCCCCCTCGTCGTTGCCTCTGTCCGCTGTCCCAGCTTCTTTTGCTTCCGCCTTCTCGTGCGCTTTGTGCTCCCTCCTCCTTTGTTCTTCGTGCTCCTTCTTTTTTCCCTTCTGTCTTGCGCCCTTCCCGTTTGGTCCCCGCTTCACCCCCCCCCCGCGCGGCCTTCGTGTCGCCTTCTCCTCCTCGTGTGGTGTTCCCCTGCCCCGTCCTTTTCTGTTTCCCCTCATCCGCCTCCCTTACTCGCGCTCCCCCCCTCTGCGCCTCCCCCTTTACCTTTCCCTCCTGCCTCCCCCGCCCCTTCCGCAGTCCTTCTGTCTGCCCTGTTCTCCTGTCTCCTCCCTCTCCCTCCCTCCCGTTTCTCCTACCTCCCTCCTGCCTGCCTCGCGTTCCCCCTCCTTCCTTCCGTCTGCGTGCCGCTCCCTCTTTGTTGTCCGTTCCCGCTCCCCTCTCCTTCTCACTTCTTCTTCCCTCGTTTCTCTCTCTCCCTTCCCCTCTTCCTTTTCTGGTCCTTCCTGTTTTCCTCTTCTCTCTCCTTCCGTTCTGCTTTGTCTTGCATCTTCTTTCGCCTCTGTTTGTTTGTTTTCCTGGCCGCTCTCTGCTTTTCTCCCTCATCTTCCCTTGTCCCTTTTTTCTCCTGCCTGTTGCCTGCGTTGTTTCCTTTTCCTTTCTTCCTCGCTCTGCTTCTTCGTCCCCCCTTATTCTCTCCTGTCGTCTCGTTGCTCCTGCCTTTTCGCTTTTTGGTGCCTTTTCACTCGCTCGCTGCTGCCCTCCTTGCCTGTCTGGTTTCTCCTTGCCTCGTTTGCTTCTGTCCTCCTTCCCTTTGCTCCTCTTCCTTCCCCCCGTCCGCCCCCTGTTCCTCCCTCCCTCCCTTGCCCCCCCTTTCCCCGCCCCTCCCCGTACCTCCCCGTTTCCCCTCTCCTGCCCCCCGTTTTCCCTGCCCTCGTCTGCGTCTCGACGCCTTCCGTTCCTATCGGTTGCGGCGGCTGGCGCGCGGGGTGGCCGGTGCGGCGCGGCCTGCCTGGCGCGCGGTGGCGCTGCTGTGCCTAGCGCGGCGTGGCTGTTGCTCCTGCGTGGTTGCTGCGCTGGTGGGTGCGTGGGTCGTGCCGGCGGCCGCCGTGCCTGGCTGCGCGTGTGGGTGCCCGTGGTGGGCCCGTGGGCCGCTGCAGCCAGTCTGGTGTCTGCTCCGGGTTTGGCGCTCGTGTTTCTGTTGTGCGCCCGCGCCGCCCCGCCCCTTCCGCTTTTTGTCTTCCCTTTCTTTTTTTTTTCCCCTTTGGCCAGGCATTGTCGATTGCGCCCCTCCCTGTCTCTTTTGCCCCATGCCTGTTGCCCTTCCTTGTGCCCCCACCACGCCCCCCCGATCGTTGGCCCCCCGTTCCCCTGCCTGCCCCCGCTCCTCTTGTTGCGTTCCCCGCCCTCCCCTTTCCCTCCCGAGCTCCCGGCCTCGGCCGGCCCTGCCCCTTTCTCGTTGCTCCCGTTTTCCGCTTCGCCCCGCTCCACATCGTCGTTGCCCCGTTTTGTTGCGCACCTACTTTTTGTGTCGTGGGGCTCGCCTTTTAGCGCCTCCCCCGCTCTCGTCTTCTGTCCTTCCGCGTTCAGATTCTTATCCTCGGCTTCCCACCCGCCTCCCTCTCTCGTCCTTTCTCACCCTCCTTCCCCCACTTCTGCCCCTTCCTCTCCTCTCCCCCCGGCCTCGCCCCCCCCCGCTCCTCACCCATCCCCCCTCCTCTGGTCCGTGGCGGCCCTCGACCTGTCCTGGTGGTCCCGTGCCGTCCCGTCGCCCCACCCTTTTCCTTTTTTTTGTTCCCTTCCCTTTTGTACCCCCCCCGCCCCCCACCGTGTTCCCCCTTTGTTGCGCCCCCCTCCTTTTTCTTCCGTGCGGGCTCCTTCGCTTTTCTGCTCGCTCCCCCCCCCTCCTCTGTACCTTGCGTTCCCTGCTTCATCCTCTGGCCTTACCCCCGCCCATCCCTCATACGTGCCACTTTTCTCCCCCTCCCCTCCCTCCCCCTGCCTTCTTGCCATCCCTCTCTACCTCGCTGCCCACGCTCTCCCTCCCCCCCCCTCACTTCTGGCCTGGCGGCCCTCGCCCCTGTCTGTGGTCCCGTCCCCAGTGGCCCCCAATCCCTTTTTTTTTTGCCACTCGCAATTCATTGGTCTCCATAGTGCAGCGCATCATTTCGGCTTCCACAGCCTGGTCTTCAGTGGTTTGTTGGTTTGTAGTCTTGCAGTTTAGATGAGTTGAGGTTGGTGTTCCATTCTTCTGTTTACCTTTTGTAATTTTTTTTTCCTCCTCCTCTTCCATTCCAACTACTTTCTTTGATTTTCCATGTTAATTCTCCCCTCTCTCCCCACCTTCCCCTTCCCTCAATATTCATGTCAATTGTTTAAAGTTACTTTTATTGATATTTTGATTGGGGATACTCAGTCCCTCACCCTCTGAATCAGTCCCTTTTCGTGTGAATTTCCCAACACGCCCTTCCCATCCCTCCCTAACACCCAACCACACCTCAACACAACAACCCACACCCAAGGCACCCTAGCACCAAAAACCACCACCTGACACCACCCTATACAACACCACGTAAAAACATGTGGACTTTGAATGGCATGGACACCTTGGCTAGGCGTCACCAAACCATGGTATGGACGCCTTGCATAGGCGTCCATGCGTTGGTGGTTACGGAGGTGGAGAATCTGAAGGGAATATGGGAAGTTACACGAAATGTGGACTTTGATTCAGTAAAAACGGACTTCGTTTAGCAATTCAGATTTTGATTTCATAATTGATTATTTATATCTTATGAATGATGATTATATTTGTTTGTTTACTTGTTTTATCCTATATTTAATGAAAATATCCAAATAGTAAATAGTTGATATTTCTCACAATTTAATAATTGTCATATTCTATTTTTCAATTGTTCCTTTGTGTAAATAAATTGTTTTGTTTAGTGTAATAATGTAATATACTAATATCGGTGAATTGGTGGATGATTACTAAATTACTAACTACTAGTCAACTACTTTTGGAGAACTCATCAAGAACTATTGTACTCRGTAATAAGACTTTAGTACTATTRAGGCACCGTTCTCATCAACTTATTTCAATAAGTTTCAGTAAAAATAAGTTCAGTTRAATAAAAAAATAAGTTCAATCCTTAAAAAATTTGTTAAGGTTTTAGTAAAAATAAGTTAAGTTCAGTACTAATAAGTTTTGTTCAATACTAATAAGTTCAGTAGAAATAAGTTCAGTTCAGCAAATTTCAGTTGACAAGAACAAGGTCTTAGTTGTATTATTAAAAAATTTGGTTCTATTTTGTAGTCTTTCACTATCTTGATATATTTTGTAATATTTGGTTAAAAAAAATATTACATGTTTTTATATTAATAGTGACCCACTTGTCGAAAAATCCTGGGTCCGCCACTGCTTATGGTGTTACAAAAAAGGCATCCCTGACCTTCAAGAAAACAGAGAAGAACTATCTATCAAAGTAGCAATAATTCCCCTCTAAAAGGAAATCACGATTTGAAGGCTACTGATGGTCCATTATGAAGAAAATAACCAGTATCCATATACATCTAACTCATGACAATACTTCACATCGCTATACACCACCTTCTATGGCGTTTTGTGTCCACCTGCAATATCAACAATAGGAAACATCAAACCAGAGAATAAATTTAAAAAGGCAACACAGCCATAACACATTATTTCCAAAATCACGCACCATCAATAACTAATCWCTACATACAATAGTTATCACAAGTCACTAATACTTAACTCTAGAAATCATATAAACACACAACCACAATCTCAATAGCAAAATTATTCAACCCAAGTAATAGCATCAACAAGATCACTGCTCATTTCCATCAACATATTATTAGGAATTGCTAACATAACTTAATTTCAGTCCAATCAAAGCATTCAACCAAAAACCCAAAGAATCAATAAGAATATTTCGAAACATAAGTTACGAGATTTGTTTGTTTTAWTAGACAAGTAATTGGCTAAATAATTCCTAATTGATCAAACTTCATCACCCTAGATCCTTAAAATTGATGCACCCTTAAATGGGCAACAGAACCACACTACGGTACACTAACTGATGAGATTGCAATGAATATATAATTAACATTCTAGTGGTGATTTGAATTTTTCACTTGCTAAATCAGAAAATGTTATACGAATACAATCTACTTAAGCTAGAGGCCACAATATATGATCGAGAGGAATAAAGGAAAGACCCAAAGTGTGACAAAAAACTCTGGGAAAAATAGACAAATCAACACAAAGTTTGACAAACAGAATCATAGAGTCAAAACAATGTAGAGTACAATAAAAATGAACTAACACACCTTCCCAACATTCATTCTTGAAGTTACACTGGTAGCATAACCTTCAGAAGCTTGAACTTGTGAGCGAGAAGCTGTGTGGATATTGCTCCCAACTTGGGAAGAAGAAAACTCAGAGCTAGCAGCATAATCTTCAGACTCATCCTCTGCATAACAACATTAATGGGATCAACTACAACTACTGTAGGTTTAACTATGCTATCTCAGTCAAAATAATAACAAAACTAAAAACATGGTGCTACATGACAATGCTAGCAAGCATGCTAAAGACTAAAAATTAGCAAGCATGACACTTCTCAAATCTGCGATACAAAGTACATGTTTTTTTTAGAACTTTGATATGATTTTTTGCAACAACAAAATAGCAGGACACATCACACTTTAATAATCAATAGTAGAGTAGATGCATAGATAATATATATTGCTAAGCAACAAACAACAAGCTCAAAGGAGTCTACTCAGAATCTCAATAGCAAAGTTATTCGATTTTTTTTAACTCCATTCCGATTTTGCAACTGTATAACTTCTTGGTATGACTGCAAATTTCAGAAAATCTGATGCATATTATTCAATACTGATTGTATTCATAAGTACACAAATTAAATTACAGGGTGGCAATTTCAAGAACAAAAACATGTAGTTCCCAGTAATAACCATCAAGAAGTGAAAAACATCTAACCTTTCCTCATTCTCCTTCATCTTTTTTTTGTACTATTCCTAGCCCATCATTAGAAAGCTATTCATTTGACATAAAGAAGCAGAGATGTTAATTATAATTAACACACAAAGTACAATAACAAAATATAGAAGTCTAAGCTAGGGTATATAAGATCCTTATAACAAAATTCAAAAGGCAAAAGAAAACACTAACATCCAATACTGCCTTTTTTTTCTTCTTCGTGTTTTTCCAATCTGCACTGCATGTCTTGCATCCTCGTTGTAACAGCCTTCTCTACTGCTTCAACAATAATATTATCCTTTTTTACTTTTAGCCTCTACAAGCAGGGATTCATAATACTGGCCAAAAAATAAATAAAAAATTGACGTTGTCGTTGTTGCTAGTAAAATAAAAGAAATCCACAAAAAATTCACCTAATCAAAACAAATACTACATCACACAACTAACACCAGATCAACAACACTAAAACAACTAAGCTTAATCATAACAAAAGCAACAGGCAAGGAAAGCACAAGTACCTATCTATTTTTTTTTTTATTCTCTAGTTGAGTTGCAAGAAGATGGTTGTACTCATTTGTAATTTGAGGAAACAAAGTTGAAAAACAAATAACATCATTTTAAACGATGATTGAATTACATCGGAACAAATACAAAGATCGAGAGTAATCTGGTCTAAAAGTATGCTAAAGCATCGTGGAGTAACATACTGCTCCAACTTTGCTGCTGTAGAGAGCACTTGTCATATCAGAATCTTCTCCATGCTCGCAGGTGCCACAATCTCCATCATAAGATACGCAATGAGAGTCAACCACCACCGATTTTCCATCAGCTTAGGAATGATTTAATCGATGAACATAGTTGGCACCTTCGTAATCCCAAACCCTTTGAGTTTCTAAATTGAGTGAAAAATAATGTTTTGTATCTTTCCAATGGCTGAATGTGTGACCCTCTTTATACCTAAATCAACATCAAGAGTCTTAAGAAGCTTATAACAGCTCAATGCAAACATTAGGAGGTATCCACTCAGAAAAAGATAAATAAGTTTTACCTCCCACATCCAACAATGCCACATATAATGCAAACCCAAAGGTGTTGTGATCTATCACAACAAAACAGTTAGGTCTATCATCCTGCTYKTGGCATAATCGACAGACCTAAAGACATACGTAGCTTTAATTTTAAATATGATTTACATCCCTTCTTTTGATAATGAGTAATGACAAAGCTACGTCACAACTCTATAACATGGATGTCTGGCATGATCACTATCTTCAAACTAACTTATAGTTCTTTACAGAAAAATATATGAAAAAATCAATTGTAGCTACTAACCTGGCAAGACAGATAAGTCCACTTAGAAATGGAAGAACAATCAAACGAATGATCACACAGCGTACTCTGAATTCCGCTCTTATCTTGGTCCAATCTCTCTACAGAACATATCAATAAGAACTTATTAAGAAACTAATTCAGTTAACAACTGATATCCGGAAATACAACACAACGAAGAATCTACCTAGACAAATAGGGAAAGTTGGCAGCTCAACATAGCCCGAAGGCGGAGTGCTTGCAATTTCGGCCAATTCCGTAAACTCTACCACCATAAAAAAGAATAGAATATGGCATATTTCAATCTATAGAATTCAATATAGACTATATCAATTCAATATAGAATTCAATATAAACCATATCAACCTAAAAAAACAAAGAAACATACAAGCTAAACTCACATCTTTTGTTTTCATGTATTGAAATCGCAACATTTCTGAAATTCCTCTGTGTCTCAGCTGATTCGCACCTTCTGAAGATTTTACTGAACAGAGATAAGGAATAAAAAACCAAGATCCGAAACAATTATTCGACAGACCAAAATGTCGAAACATAATGATTGAATTCACAGTTATCAGATTGAAACTCTCTGTGTTAGCCTAACATATACTGATTAAAAAATACGGTTCATAGAATTGAATCAGCACTAACTATAGTCTCAAAAAAATTGCACACTCTAAACCTCCCWCAAAGTTATAACATAAGTCAAATTCAGATTTCATAAATAATTTTTTCTAAAAAAAATCGATTCGAAAGCCACCACATGTCTTGGGTCAAATATCATGGGCTCACCAAAAATCTWTCAAAACACTCATATGTGTTGCAATCTTACAATAGTAATATCATGGCATGTCCATCTCTCAAAATTGCAACTCCACTCACACAATTCACTTATGGGCAGTCATTTCATTGCATATTTGTGACAAATTATGGCCACCCACTCCCCACTTTTCTTAACACTTCAATCACCCTTTTTTAATCTCTCTTTTCTACTCTTTGAGAACTCACTTTCAATCTCACACACATATCATTATATCAAATCAATCAATTAATTTCATTTAGATTTTAGCTCCATAATATCAAATCAATCAATTAATTTCATTATGGTCACCCATTCCCCACTTTTCTTAACATTTCAATCACCCTTTTTAATCTCTCTTTTCTACTCTTTGAGAACTCACTTTCAATCTCACACACAAAACCATTTACTTATCAATCCCTTAGAAATACCTAGACCCACAACCAAACAATAATAAATTTCCAAATCAAGAGTTCAAGACAACTTGGACAAATGTATTAGTATAAATGTGCAATTGAATCATTGTTGTATCCAATTATTTCCATTACTAATATGCAATCAACTTATCAAGTAACAAGAGTATGATATTTAGTTGCCTAGTAATCAAAAAGAAGATATATGACAGCATACCCGTGTCAACAATAGTAGGATTCTCTCTAACAGTAAGCGTATTTGACTCTTTAAAAGTCATTTGCCCTGTAATGCCAATGTCAAAAAGATGGATATGCAAACATCAATCCTAAGTAAGAAAACCTAATAATATAGCTATAATAACATGGGCAGATAAAAAGATGGATACTCGATTACAATTATACTTTCTCAATCTAAAGAGGCTTTATTTAAGCATCCGAAGGATCCTAAATCCACAAGCTTAATCAAAGGTATGCAAGTCCAAGTGTCCAACATGGCAGATAAAAACCTTAACAGAGTGCACAGAAAATATTGACATGTAACGTTTGAAGAAGCCTTTCTTCTTGACAATTTGAACTCAAGATAACAACATAGGAAACTAATGTAAAATTAAGACGCAAAAATTTGCTTTATACAGGAGCATAGAAACAACTTCAGCTAAGCAACTTCTTTTTCCATTTCGATATATTATCCACTTCCTTTAGCACCAAAACTATGAAAGCTATTGAGAAATTGTTATAAGAAGACCAAGAAATAAAATAGAGGCATGACAAAAGGCAAGGCATCCGAGAGTAAAGGAATAAATAAGTGACGAGTCATGAGTCAATAGAGTTAAATAAAAGAATTAACTTCTCAAAGTGTGGAGTAATTGAATAATGCACAATGCTTGAAATGTGTTTCAAATATTGCAAGTATCACTAATTTAAGGAAAGCCAAGACTAATTAAACATAAAAGCTACCAATTAGTTGTACGCTATTAAAATGTAAACGGATTATAGTGGCACCACCCAAACCTATAAGCTCCAGAGATTTAATAATAGCTAATAATCAAACCACGAATCAAAACTCCTAAAGTAAGATTTCACTTTCGCTCAATTGCCCTCAATCAATTCAGAAATCAAAACCCTAAAAATGCAACTGGAAATCGTAAAATTACGCTTCACTTAAAAATTAGGGCAAAGCATTAACAATTCATACCTCATAAAGGCCCTTCTTGGTGCATCATCATCCATGCTTGTGATGATTTTCTGCTTTGTCTTGTTCAACTGTTGGATGCAGGGGAAAGAGAGAGGGAGAGAGAGAGAGAGAGAGAGAGAGAGAGAGAATCAAGATTGGAGGGACGGAGTGAAGGGACTGAAGGCAGTGCAAGGAAGAAGACGAGGTAGCCCATACACGTGAAAGAAGAATGATGCCTCAGACACGTGTAACAAATCCACAAACTTAGGGCATATTATGTAAATATTCAACCTGCGCATCTGGATCTGTTATCAATTCAACAACAAATATTCAACCTTTGTCATCCATTAAAAAATAAGGAGTTAGAGGACAATTAAAAAAGCAAAACGAGACAAAAATGCATGGTACTTATTTTGATGAAGGTAACACGAAGACCACAAGCTTTGAGAAGAACACTAATACCACTCATAGTAACCCCTTTTCCCAAACCACCCACAACACCTCCTGTAACAAGTACACACTTCATTAAGCCAGAATCGAGAATACATAAAGCCAATTACATGGGAATTACAGTGTCTAACTCACTGTAAACAACAAAACATTGCATAAAAAATAAACTTTACCAAATTCCAAAAAATTGCAACATAATTACACAATCGAAACAAACAAGAAAAACAATATTATATCGAAAACCATAACCCTAATTCGAACCCAAACAAGAAAAAACAAAAAATCGAAAACCCTAAATCTCTAAATTCGAACAATAATTTCAACCCTAATTCAAACTGTGAAAATGCCCAAAAAATAATAGAAAAATCAATTAAAACCCTAATTGAACCCTAAAAAATCTGAAACCCAAATTGAATTTGAACAACCAAGAAAACCCTAATTCAAATCCCCAAAAACCCAAAGAAAACAAAAAAAAAAAAAATCCACCAAAATCATCACAAATCACACTCTATTCAATTTCAACCAACCAAGCAAACAATAGACTAACCTCATGCCGCAAACAGCCCTACCGATGAAGCATCTGATATGTGGTCTAAAAAACCACTTATTAGTGCATTTTTCTCCTTATTTTGGTCCTTAATTTGTCCTAATGCCTCTTTTTGAATGATTTTAACTTACTTTGGTCACACTAATGCTTCACGGGTATTTGTGTGTTTTGTGTGATTTTAGGCATTTTTGGACACTTTTTGGATGTTTCGCGTGCGTACTTTGGATTCAAATGGCCATTACTTCTCGCATAATTACCTATGAGGTGCTTCCACTTGGAGATGGAAAGATCTTTCATTATCTTTGCGATAATGGTTACAAGCTAATTCCGATAAGTGTTGAAGAAGTTACAGGCCTGAAGAAGAATTGTCCTTTATTAGAGACTTTGCGTAGTGGACTTATTTCACAATGGTCATCTTTTGATCCAGTCATCAAATTTTGGCGATTCTACTTGGAGGTGAAAGATTATTCTTTTAGCTTCGCAACGAAAGGTCATAAGCCTAAATACAACACCATTAGAGAAGTTATGCTGTTTTCGAAGTTGTGGTGCGCCAGGACAGAGCAACACGTCCGTGTCAGTTATGACACGTCGTGTTGCCTGTTACTCTCATATATGTTACGGTTTTCTTCTTTTGATTTTTGGGGGTTTGATATAAATACCCCTCTTTGTCCATTTTGTCGAGGGAGCTTATTTTTAGGTTATTTCCTCTTAGTTTTAGATGTAACTTCAATTCCTCTAAATTTCTTGTAATTTCTAGTTAATTCTCAAGTTTTTAGCTTGCAAGTGATTTTCACCATTGTTGTTCAATGCCATTGAAGCTTCAAGTACTTTCTCTCTCCTCTAGTTCTTTTGTTCTTCTTTGTAGTGAATTGTTGGTACTATTTGCTATTTATAGTTGATTATTGGCTCAAATGTTGATTATTGTTGATTTTAGCTTTGAATTTATATATTATCACTTTAAATGTGTTTATGGATGTTTATGGAATTTTTGAGATTGTGAGTAGTTAACTTCTAGGGTTTGTGAAAACCTCAATTTGCCATGGATTGCTAATATTTGTGGGTTTTGATTCTTGTTGATGCTATTAGCCTTGTTTAAGGGGTTTTCATGAGTCCCTGTGATTGATCACCACAAGCTCTTATTTATTAGTTCCTTAATGAAGGATTGAAAGATGAAGTTAGGTTGTAGGCTCCCTTAAACTTGCTTGACTAAAAGGCCATGAGAATAGGAATTTTCTAGTTAAGGGAACATTGTTGCAACTGATTTGGTTTCATTGTTGGTTTGTGAATTTTAACCATGAAAATAGGTTGTAATCCATGATTAGGCAATCCTTCTAGCTCGGGAGAGTAGTTAGGTGTCTATAGGTGATGTTCCATAATTATAACACCAACATTGAGTTGATCTCCCTTGTTTTTGCAATTCATTGATGAATTTGAGTGGTGTAGCCATTGCCTATACTAGGACCTTTTTATTCCAAGTTTCTTGTTTAATCTTATTCTAGTTGCAATTTCCTAGTTTAGTGACAAACAATTCTCAAAGCACTAGTTTGCTTAGCTTATTTAACATTGATTTTTTCGGTGGTTGATTCAATGCCTCACATGGTTCGACGCCTTTCTTGCCCTTACTACAGTTAGTGAGAGCCGAGTTAGGTTAAATTATTTTGATAGGTTGGCGACGCTCTATCAAGTTTTTGGCGCCATTCCGGGAGGCAGTCACCATGAATAGTGTTTTGTTTAGATGATCTACGTTGGTTGTATATATTTATTTTGTTTGTTTCGTTTTTCACTTTAATGGCAATATTTTTCCTCTTCCCCAATATGAAAAATGCAGTTATTTTAGAGATATTATTGGGGGTAGGAGACTATATTGGCGTTGTTTCATAATTTTGAGAAATGGGATATTTTTGATGTAATTTTGAGGGCATTGATGATGAAACGAAGGGTGTTGGTTTGAAGTCTTTGTCTTATGGTCAATTTCTAGCATTTCACTTGGATGAGGCTTGGAGTACTTTTGAAGTGGCTAGCTAGGGATACCTAGATGGGAGATGACCAACATTGGGGTATATGACTATTGTAATGAAAAGACTCGTTTGAGGAACTATGGTTTATGAATTAATTTGGGATTCTCAATGTTTTGAGTCTTGAGAAAATTCAATCAAGTCTTCACAATGTTTGAGCATGAACTCTTTGACTTTCCCCATGTTCTCCATGATGAATCTTTTATGTCATCGAATCTAACTCTCCTTCCCCAGTTATGTTGCATAATGTCCCCCATGAGGTCGATGACCCTTTATTACAATTAACAAATGGATTTATATAGGTCGTTTACAATGCTAATAATGATATACAATAGTTTCTGTGAGTTTCTAATGTTGATGACGCGTATTGGGAATGGCTTGCTGGATGGAAATCCAAGTTAAAGAATGGGTGAGCATGTGACTGTATTGTAAGTTTGCTGTGAAAAAGAGGGGGATTGCAAGAATTCAAACTAACACATTTGTCTAATGGAGAGTGTAGTAAAAGAACAGTGAGGATCAGTGTATGAGTCTTATACCATGCATGGGTCAATTACTTTTGAGGGTTGTACCCATCATGTCCCTTTTTCCAAGAGACTTGATATCATTCCTTCTCCCTTTGTTCTCCTCCTATCATGCCAAAATGTCCACCATTTGAGGATTCTTTTATGTCACTAATTCATCATGAATTCTCTTTATTGAATTCTTTCTTTTTCTTATTTTTGATGTTATGATTCCTCTTTCTTCTTATTTTTTTTTTTCGATTTTTCTTCTTTCTTTTCATGACA